>JAAGNO010001055.1:0-19319 GCA_033439905.1 Ceryle rudis
TTAGCTCTTGCTCAGCATTGCTCAGCTCCCCTCTCAGGCTGCTCTTCTCCAGCTGAACAGCCCCAGGGCTCTCAGCCCCTCAGCATCTCTGTAACCTCCAGTAGTTCCTTCTCTCTCTTGAACTGGGGAGCCCAGCACTGGACCCAGTACTCCAGAGGTGGCCTCAGTGGGGCAGAGTAGAGGGGCAGGAGAACCTCCCTTGTCCTGCTGGTCACACTCTTCTTAACAGCATGCTAACCTACGCATTCCTACGCTGGTCTCTGCCTCATGCAGGCTGTCCCCTTCCCAGCAGCCAGGGCAGCACAGACAATCTCCTTGTCTTCTGTCCTGTCACCCAGTGCCCCAGAACAATCCAGGGCCTGGGAAAGTGCTGCCCAGCCCTTGTACCCTGGAGACTCGTCAACTGAAATCAGAGGGAGCTTAGTCACCACACCAACAAATATCTGCTCAGTGTTTTCAAAGGCTTATTAGTTAGGTCAACTTTGTTCTCTATGTCAAGAACACTGTGAAACCTCCTGTCTCAAAGTCCTTTTTCAGAGAACAGATGGTTCACGGGGTTTTCAACAAAATTTTGGCAGCGTTAAGGTTTAGATCTCAAATCGAATGCCTTTTCCAGCCATCCCACCCTTGTTAAAGCTGAGACCATTTTTACTGGAATCAGTATTCAAAAAGCCATTGATTCGTTAAATTTGGTAATATTCTGAGCCACGGCAAACAGCAATCACCTTCTAGGAAATGCTGAGCAATCTTGGGTCTTCTTACACAGCAATACCTCAAATGCCCATGATAATCCAGAGGCTGGGACAGGCTCTCTAGACCAGGCATTTCTTTGTAAACTTCAGATTTTTTTTCGACACAAAAAGTAGAAATGCTCTACGTGAGCCAGCCTGAACCTGCTCACGACGTTGTACCCATAGATAACCTACAGTTAGTGCCTCAAATCACACGTATTGATTAAAGGGAAGCAATTAGAACCTAAATATAAGTAACTGGTATGATGGTCTGACTCAAGATGCCACCTTAGGGAAGTAAATTCAGATTTTGAGAGGATGAGCCAGAAAGCACAGGGAGCATCAGAGATCTGTATGTAACACAGCAAATAATCATCTAAAAGAAAAAAATTACTGACTGCAAGCATCTTTCTCTGCTCCTAAGAGCAAGGCAATTCTCCCTAGAGATAGAGGGGGGCAAACCAGAAAAGAGAGTGTACTCATTGTTTACCGTCATAGAATCCCAGACTGGTTTGGGTGGGAAGGGACCTTTCAAGCTCATCTGGTCCAACCCCCCTGCAGGGAGCAGGGCCATCTGCAACCAGAGCAGGATCAGTTTACAAGAACCCCTGAAGTAAAAAGCTTCAGTTTTCATAACGGCATCGATGTAAAAATACCAGTATCTTGTGTAATGATACCAAACCACCTATTTCAAAGCTTAAAAGATTGTCTTATTAGGTTCCAGGCCCCCTTAGATCAAGACAAGACAGGTAAGGGAGGCAGATTATCCTGTAATTGCTCTCCTGGAGTTCCTGCAGCTTGCTCTGAACCACGCTCTGGTCTGCAGTGCTGGGCTCAGGAAGGCGAATTCAATGGACTTTAGACCTTCTCCGCCAGCAGCGAGTGCCAACATTCCAGCTGCCAAGAATGCCTGTGACCTACTGCTGAATTCAGCCACCTTCACATGCCCACGTGCAGCCACCTCACGGGGAAAACTGAACTCGGCGACGTGCAGAATTAGCCGAGTTGTAGCAAACAAGGCACCTTAGAAAATCCACAGTTCCAGAAAGCGTACAGAAGACCGTTGAGAGGAACAACAGGCTGCACACCAGCACTGACAACTGAACTTGGGTCATTCATGAGATTTTTATATAAAAAAAAAAATTTAAAACCCTCTTCAACACAAATGAAGTGTCAGAGTATACTTGAGAAGGAGCTCTTTTTGCACTGAGATTATTTTATTTTGACTTATTTTTCCACCTACAAAACCCCACAGGTCAAACTTAATTGTCTGTTCCTCAAGGCAGGCAGGGGGTAGAGCCATTCTGAAAGCTGCAGCAGCTCAGAGTTTTAGAGAGACGTAAATAATAAATTCACTTACATTTAAATGTAAGTAAGTCAATGTAAGTAAGTAATGTAAAAAAAAAAGTAAGAAACTTATTAAATTTACATCATAACCTCTGATGATTTATCACTAATGGCGATTTATTTATAGAAAGATGGAAGACATTCCTGAAAAGAAAGTGGAAATAAGTTTTTGGGTTATACTGAACACAGAAGAAAGACAAATATTAGGGCAAAATGAGCATTTTATGTCCACTACTGCTTGAGGAAAAAACCACAGGTGTGACCACACAAGATGCACAGCCCACCACGCTGGTGCCGGGACTCTGAAGTGTACCTGTGACAACCACCCAAGTGACGGGCAAATCATCACACTCATCAGCACTCGTAGTAGAACGCCCAGGCTGATGTACAAACCAACTTCCAGAGGGTTTCTTGGCACGGCACAAGACCAGGCTGAAGAGCACACAAACTTTCTTTCCCTAAGTGCTACTCTAGAAGCAGAGAAAGGCAAATTCACTCCACCGCGACCCGCCATCGCTGTCGGATTTACTGCAGGATCTGTGTCGCTCAGGATGGTTTTGAGCCACTCGCTTTGACTATCTTTTTTTTGAGTGATTTTGAGTATCCCTTTGAGTTTCTAGAACCGTAAGAGCCTCTCGGCTCAATCTCTAGGGTTTTTCAGCGTGTAAGTAAAGACAGAAAGTGAGCGTTAAGAAAGAAACGCACAGAACACTCTAAAGGATATAATTTCCAACTTTTGGACGGTGGCATTGCAATAGTCAAACCTGGTGCATAGGCAGATTAGCTGGGTAACACGTGAAGCTCTTCTTGGAGGAGAAACATGTTTCTCTATCCAAAAGGAACAGATGCATTTTTAGCATCTTTTCTGAACAAATTTCCAGTTAAACATGAGGAGTCTTGGGCAACCTTATGCTCTCGGGATAAAAAAAACCATGATTTAGCTGACCAGTGTAATTAGGTAAGTCCTTCAGTTTTGTCTTCTAGGGACATTATATTGAGCTTATTGGGGATTTGGGCTTTTTTATTCTTACTTTTTACTCAGGCACCTGTCTTGGATAAGTATTATATCTATGTATGTACATGTTTAGGGACATGGTTTAGCAGTGGACATGTAGAGTAGGGCTGATGGTTGCACTCGATGACCTTGAAGGTCTTTTCCAACCTAGATGATTCTAGGATTCTAATGAACATACAGTATTGAGATTGTTCACTTTTCTTGCAAAAAACCAACCCAGCAGATACCATTTCTGTACTACCAGCATTTCATCTCATGTCTCCCAAGAAAGCTCTGCTAGTGATTCTACGTACAAGTCAAACAAAAAGGTACAGATTTTCTGGCTGTCCGACAGCGTGTTCAAGATTGCCTTGAAAAAGGAAATTTAAATAAAATTGCTGCGTTTCTTTCCACCTACTCAGGTCTTCAGAATGAGATACTGTGGCTAATGACTGACAGCTAAATGCTTTCAAGGCAACACACTCGCCGAATCTTCCCTGACAGAGTTTGCTCTGAACAGAGGCGTAACAAGAGGTAGCTACAATCAGAAGATGAGCCTACCAAAAAATGTCACGGGCAGGTTTCTGAGATAATGGAACTCTTACTTAGTGGCTCCCAGAAGCAATAGAAAAAAAAAAAAAGACAAGTGGATGCTGTGTATTGTCCACAAAAGGACGTTGTCAGAGCAAAATCCAACTGATTTTTCCTTCATTTGAAGTCAGGTTTTTTGAGTAAAGACCACAAAAAGGAAGACACATTAAGTCTACTAATTATATGGACGCTGTCTGGAAAATGATGTAGTGTGATCTGCTCACCTCTACCATTCAAACACATTGCAGCTGGAGCTCTCCCGACAGGATTGTTATACAGCGACAAAAATAAAGGCTGTTTTCAGCACCCGGGGTTGGTAACTCATTGGATGGTATCTGCAGTCTTCTACTCTGCAGCCTCACGATTGATAGCATCACTGGTTTGAAGGACTGGTGAAATTCCTCCCTCACGAGTAGCACCAAGAGGGACTGCTTTAAATTTGACATGACATACTGTGTGTAAGGCAGCCCGGTAATCGCTGTGCCAATTTGATGACTCAAAACTCTGTCTGGAACAGCACAACCTCTGTATGTTCTCAAGGTCTTAAAATGACTCTGAGCCAGCACTATAGATGCAAGACTGTTATAAGCGAAAAGAATCAAGAGATACTAATACAAATTATCTTTTTGTAATGAGGTATTGTCTCAACAGAGCTCACAAGATAGGACAATTTCACTGCTCTTAAGAGTTTTCAAGAGGATTCTCGAGACACACTATCAAGAGCAAATCATTAGAAAGTCTAAAGTTTAATGACTCTATGAGAAGAGAGACTAGCTTACCCCAACCTACTTTTCAGTTCTGTTGCTCCTGCCTGGCTCCTTCCACTCAAAAGAAGGGCATTTCTTTCGGAGCTGCTTTTTCTTGTGGATGCTCCATCCCTGGAAGTGTTCAAGGGCAGGCTGGATGGGGCTCTGAGCAGCCTGCTCTAGTGGGAGGTGTCCCTGCCCGTGGCAGGGGGGATAGAACGAGATGAACTTAAAAGTCCCATCCAACCCAAACCAGTCTATGATTCTTTTATTTTTAAGCTCTCCCTGAGAGCCTTCTCCCTGATGTTTACATAAGATTGACAAGTAACAGCATAACTGTATGATCACTAACTTCATTGTTTTCCTCCCTGCCTTCATTTTTCCACCCCCACTCAGCTGGTTCGTGTCCCCAGCAGGGTTTCAGACTCCTCCAAATGACATTCTGTCCTGCTGACTGCACAACATCCACGTTTTATCCGGGCCTGAGGTGGGCTGCCGAGTGCTTTCACAGCTGGGCTGCCAAGAGCTTTCACAGCAAAGGCCACAACTTTGGTGCTCTTAAAAAAAAAAAAAAAAAAGTAAATTTTGCATTTACTTAAGAGGTTTGCATGAAATGTCAAAATTCTCTTACCTAATGTTTCCTTTTGTAGCTCGCGGCACCTACTTTGCAGCTCATTCCCTTGCTGAAGTGAAGTTTGAAGCTGCTGAGTTTTCAGCTCAACCGTGTCGGCCACCAGCGTCAGATGTTTTACCTTTTCTTGGAGACATTCATTCTCTCTCTGGGATTTTGCTAATCTCTGATTCAGTTTGGGTATTTCTGAGGAGGAAAACACACCCAAAATCATACAGACTGTTGCCTAATTTTACCTTCTTCACTAAAAAGTGTAACATACGATTTCCAAGCTCAGGATTTCAGCATTTGGTAAGCCCAGTTTGGGTGGGGATCAGTATAAGTCACATACAATAGTGACACTTCTGCTGAGTATGTAGAGGGCCAAAAAGTGCTTTGTGCAGCAGCTCTTTACACAGGTAACTTGTACTTAGCCAAACGTATCACTGACAAATAATACAGATTTTCTTCTAAGCTGTAATATGTATTTCCTCTGACATTGCAACACCAAATTAAAATACACCTATGTATTCCAAATAAATAACAACAGGTTTCCCGGGTGGTTTTTACTGGAAGGTCAAAGAGTAAATCCTGGGTGGGCTCTAATGGGTCTCCAAGATGTTTTCCCAAGTTCAGTTTTTCTTGATGAGTTCATTTGAAGATTTCCATACGTAGCTGCAATTCTTTTTTATGCCTTCTCCAACTACAGCCCTAAGTGGTCATTCGTCCAAAGAACTTGCATCGCTTTTACTGATGTGAATAATGACAACGTTCAAGTCAGAGGAAGCCTAATTCCAGCTGTTACCTGGGGTTTATATGCTGCCCACATAAAAATTTTAACTTCTTTCTGTGGTGCAAGTGTTTTCATTATCTACAATCTTCCCCAGCTATTCCACACTTAAATCAAATTACTGTTAGACTAAGTGATGTAAACACTGAAGTTATTTTAAGTTCTTCTACTCCTTTCTACTTGCAGTTAATTAATCAAGGCTAAGTAACGTACGCATACAAGGGCTTTTACAAGCTGGTTTCAAACTAAGCAAGCAAACTGGTCTAGGCATAGTGCAGCACCTCATGTAATTTTGTTTTCCGTTCCCATTTTGAGGGGAAAAAGTTCTGAAAACCTCAGTGCAAAACCAGTAAAATAAACAAACAAAAAATACCACACATTCACACGTTACCATACGCTAGTAACGACCAACTCGTACAAGAGAGCGTAAAAATCTTTTAAATGGCACTCACAGGCCACAAAGTAATTATGTGTGAGTAGACCGGTTGGATTTAGACAGCTAGATCTAAGGATGTGTGTACCGTTCACAGCGTGGCACTGCTCCTGGGGGGATACAGGGAATGCAGTCAGGGATGCGCAGCATGGATCACGGCACGTGTGATCATTAGAAGAACGTGCAAGGAGGCTGCACGTCTCTTGCCATACAGATATCCTAAACGCTTGCAGGATTACAACAAACAAAAGAAGGGATAGTGCAGGAAAGAAGCCTTAAAATGTTATGAATCTCTTTGAACCCAAAAACGTCTGCAGAAACTCATGCTCCTATTCCCTTTATTAGCTGGAAGTAGGCAGAGAATGAGCAGAGGAAGAGGGGAATCCTCAGGGACATGCAATACTCAGCCTAATTAGGAGATGAAGTCATGAATCAAAACGCGTGATACTGACACTGACATTTAAATTAATTGTCCTTACAAAAACTGAATACAAAAGAGTGATTTTCCAGTCACGCTCATGCTCAGCAGGCAGGAGCCCTCCCTCCTGAGTTCTCTGCTCCCAGGCTGAGGATGCTCTGTTGGGACCCAGGCGCTGCTGCCCACTCGCTCCTGCGGAACAGCTGCCCCGCTTATTCCCTCCCAGCCCGAACAAAGCAATCATTGAAAACATTACAAATCACTCCTAAATTCACAGGAAGCATAGGCTGCTGGGGAGCTGGCATTTAAGATGGAGCAACTTATCTTCTGAGACACTCCAGACAGGCAGGTTTCACCTAAGCTGGGAATTTGCACTAGAGTTCACACGGTTTCACCAGCAGAATGATCTGGGCGATGGACATCACCTGCCAAGCCCCGATATTCCTTCTCCTAAAGACCAAAAGAGTGATGGTGATTGCTGAGCACCCTGCTCTAGTTGCAGATGTCCCTGCTTCCTGCAGGGGGGTTGGACCAAATGACCTTGAAAGGTCCATTCCAACCCGGACCATTCTATGTTTCTATGTCAGCTCACCTACTTCTTGGCTACCTCGGATAAAACCTCCAGAGCAAACAGCAGCTGAACAACGTGCGCATGCAGAGAGCGCTGAAAAACTCCAAGGAAAGGAATACACAGATGAAAATTGTGTCCCAAGTTGCAGAAGTCTGCTCAGGGATGCTCTGGAAGTTACAGCCGGACCTTACATTACAGCACGCTTTCTTCAGCAAAGCTCAACCCTTAAGCCAGGCAGAGCAGAACTGGTATGCAAGGATAAATCTGAGCTTTCAAGTCTGACCGCCAGCCCGAGGGCTGGGCACGACCTTCACGAACAAGCCAGCGGTTGTGACTCGCTCCCAGCTTCTCCGTTGCTGAAGGCTGCCCTTGTCCAAGCAGGAAGCAGGCTGTGGGCCAAGAGAATTATCCTCAGCCCACGGGCTGCTCCGTGCCCCACTCGATCCCAGCGAGCCCTCGGGTGAGGACAGCTGTCTTTGGGTATCACTCATTCTGCTTCAGAAACAGAAGGAGGGAGTCGATGCTGCACGTTGGGCGTAGGTTTGCTCGCGTGGCTCTGGCGTTCCAAGGCCACCCGCCGTGTACAGCGGAGAGCAACCGGATCCGGTTCAACTCGGTTTGCAGGCTGCCCCAGCAGTAGGCAGGGTTTTCTACTGCTTTGAATCCGGACAAGTTCATGTCAGAATTAGAATTTCTCTCATTCATTTTACTTTTAATTTATTGCATTACACTCATCTACCAAAAAAAAAAAAAAGAATATTTTCTCTTGCCCCAAATTATCACACGATGATTTACCTGTCAAAGCTTCTTTGCTAACGGTTTTAATCTGCAGAAAGATTTCTTCTTTCATGGCAGCCCAGTTCTCCAGGTTAGCGGAGATGACATCTTTAATACCATCCAGTTCACTTCTGATGAAAGGGAAGAGCGAGACAGCCTTGTTGAGAGTAGAGCAATGGTGCTCCAGCGTATTTCTGCGAGACGGACAAAGAACAGCGGGTGTACGCTTTCAAAATGGCCAACCACCACCAGCAGACTGGGGAAGTAAAGGGAACCTGGCAGCTACTTTTCCGTTAGATGATAATTTGTACTGTATTGGGTTAGAAGAATTTAGTGTATGAACTATGCTGTGCATTGAATATATTAATGAGGTTCTCCCAACATCAGCATTTCTTCTTGCGTTCTTACCTGAGCGCTTGTGATTGCTTATAGGCAGCTTCCTTTTCCTCTTGGAAATACTGCAGATCTTCTTTCACACTTTTCAGTTCCTCTTGCTTGTTTTTTAGCTCCGCTGTTAGGTTTCTTATTCTACAGACACAAATAAAATAACCGGGAAGTATTATTTGCACGACTAACCAACCTCTAGGCTCTTGTTTCAGCTTTAAAGACACGCTGAAAGGCTTTTCAAAGAGGATGATCAAGCATTTCAGATGGAGGGATCAGATCTCCACATGGAGAGAATTCAACCCGCTGGCCACTGTATGAGCTGCTTGTATGATGTGGATTATTTTGAAAGAGTGGCTCATGTGGAAAATAACGTGGAAGGGTCTGTGTCCAACACCAGCTCGTGTGCAGCGCTACAGAAACACAGGAAAAGTTAACCAACAGAAAATACTAAATACTTGGTTATTTTTACCTTTTTTTTCCTCTATTCGGATTCTTTACCTATTTCTTAATTTCAGACATTTGCAGCAGATGAATCCCAATTAGTGGCTCTTGTTTCCCTTTGCCCTCAGCTTCACGCCCACGGAACTGTACTTCTCCGCTGCTGAACTCATTAGCAGTGCTCAGCAAATACTAACCAAAAAAATTCCACGTGTACAATATAACATAACAGGCCAGAGAAAACACACGTTTATTTTCTATACTTCCCTACTTCTTTTCAGCAGGAAAAAAAACAACCACCACCCAACAGATTTTGGACTGAGAACAGTGGTGACCCCAAAATGGGCTGGGAAGGATGTGATTTGGTGGCTCTGACAAATCCTGGCTGGGTGTTGGGCTCTTCCAGAGCCCCAGATCTCCTTTGAGTCCCCTTCCCCTCCCCATGCCCCTTGGGATGATCAAAGGAGACACCATCACAACACCCTCTCTAAGTATTTGCCTTGAATAAATAAAAAATTTGCCTTTTTTTCCCAGGAAAGGTTGAACCAGGTGCTCCTTGAGGTCCCTTCCAACCCGGTATTCTACGACTGAGTAAGTTGAAATGTTTTTTGATGCTTCCTCCTCCCGGGTCTCCAGGGTGCTTCATCACACCAGCACGTAACAGAGATTTAAACTGCAGGGTGGGTGACAACATTCAGCATTTTACTTCAAGTCTGACACACACACAAAAAAAAAGGTTCCCCAGCCTGTGACTGGGAAAGAAAAGCTTCCTGTTATCAGGACACTCACAGACATCGTGCAGCTCCCTCCTGCTCAAAATGCAAATTACGTTTGTCACATCTTTGCTTTGGTTACGCTGCTCAGACGCAGCTGATACGTGCCCACGGTTACCCACAGGAACATTCAACTCCAGATGCAGACTAAGTATAAAGTGGGGGAAAAAAACCCCAGTTTTTCTAAGAGCTGTGCAAAAACCCTTCCCCCTGACAAGACGCAGGAGAACCGAGCGGTATTTCTTTGGTACCACCACCACTGGCTCGTGGGAGAGGAGGAGAAGGGTGGCCCTGGGAAGCACAGGGAGCTTTCCATCACCACAGGAGCTGATCTCCTGCCTGCTCAGGACGGGACCCACCTTGGTGCTGGGCTGCAACCCACTGCCAACGCAGCCGCCCAGCTCAGAGCAGCTGGCAGCTGACCTGCGAGTTTTTCTTTGCCTCCAAAATGTACCTTTTGAATTTTTTCTCTTTATAGCAGCAGTTCTGAGCTGTTTATTTTTCAAGCACGGTTATCTTGGTGTAAATAAATACACTTTAAACACTGCTCTGTCAACAGCTCGGGACTTATTCCCACAATTGTGATGAAGTGAATGGAACCGTGTGGGAATAAGAGAGGTGAACCCAGTTCCCTTCCTGTGCTACGGCAGCAGAAAGAACAGCACTACCCGTTCTCAGTACAGCTTTTCTCTGTTAGCTGGAGGTAACCAATCTAATACAGTCTTCCGTCCCCAAAAGTATGACCAAACCAGTATGCAACCGTTGAAAACCAGTCCCTTTGGGAGCTTTCAACACTGACTGTTATCCCACTGCAAGCAGACTGAAGGGTCCGTTTGTTTACTGGTGACTCCTTGGCACCAGTAAATAAATAACATTCGAATTGACAAATATTTTACAATGCCAAAGGATGGCAGAAGCATCACATCAGCCTTTGCTTCAATTTTTAAAAGCAAAAGAAACTGAGAATGATTTATAGTTAAAAAAAAAAAACCAAAACATGTAAAACTTAAGCCATAATGTTTATGTGTATTAGTTACTGGTATCAGACAGATCCACCTGTAACACACTTGCACCAAAATGCAAATTTAGATTAAAAAATTAGTCCCGATACAGAAATTTGGATCTGTAGAGCTCTGCAAAACCAAACCTGAACACCTGGTACTCAAGAAGCAAGTTGCTTGGGCTCAGCTGTGATCACCGGAGGAAAGAAAAATAACAAAAAAATATAAAACTACTTCAATTTTTTAATAAATTTCTGGCATTACCTTGTTAGGAAAATGTACTTATAGCTACCCATACATTTCTTGAAGGTTTAGTGCAGGAGAGGAGAGAATAAAATCTGTTTGACTGCATTTGGGAGCAGAATCAGACTGGTGTCAGTGACACACGAGGAAATGCCCATCCCCTTTTAACAGTTACATAAACTCAAATCTATTTTTTGCAGCTGAACTGTTCTGCTAACTACACCTTAAAAAAAACCAACCCAGTGATTTATCACTGAACAGGAACAAATCAAAACTTTGGGATCCGTGGAAAACTGTCTGTTCATTTTCTATTCTTACTCAGTCAGAGTGGGCAGTATTTGAAGATCTTTGGGGTTAAAAAAGAAACTTGCAAATAAGTACAGCCATGTTTTCTTCCTCTTTCCATTCCAGAGATCTGACATAACGAGGTTAGCACAGAACTGCAGCCTCAGAGTGCAAAGGGACATTATCAGTGGGTTCTGGTCATTAGCACACAAAAGAACCGGTGGAGAAGGCAAGACAGTTGGGCTCTGTTTATGACCTCTCCATAAGGAGGAAGACAAAATAAGCACGTTATTCTGGTGATATTTAGCACAAAAGAAAAAAAGTTCAATGGATCATTCAATGCTGGCATGAGGAAAGAATGGTGAGAGCATACTGAGCTCATCCTCTGTCCTCTAGTTCACATGAGCTGTGAAAATCAACATCCCATCTTTGCAGGCAGCAAAGTCCTCTCTTAGCAAGTACGGGAGGGAGCCAGCCCAGAGCAGGGGTTGAATTATAACATCTTAACTGCTAGCGCTGACAAGGAGAAGAATAGCATGAGAAAATAAAGAAGTACTCGCACGGGATTCTGGCCAGCAAACAAACAGACTCGTCCTAAAAGTAATGACGAGAGCAATGACCGTGTTTGTTCGAATTTAAGGTGCTGGGTTTCACAGAAGTTAAGGTCAGAAGAACAAACCTTTGCAGAATTCCCAGTACCCAGCCCCTCTGCGAGTCCCAGTAGGACCCAGTGAAACCTGCACAAGAGATCACATCCCCGATTGCCTGGGGTCAGCAGGGACAATACGTGCAGAGGAGGCTGGAACATGAAGAATGTTTCACTACCGTGTTTTCAGCTGCAGGACCTGCTCAGAGCCGGTCGTTGCTCGCTTTCATTTCAGGGTGTTGCATTCCCTCCACCAGACAAGTCAGTGGGCAGCCCTGTGAAGAAGCTGAGCATGCATTCATCAGTTTGGCACAGAATATAAATACATATATGTATAGATAACATTGCACAGTCTGAAGTCCACCGCACATACCATCCACCAACTTCTTCACAGCTTTTCTGTTTGGTTGTTGTTTGTTTGTTGGGTTTTTTTTTATTAACTTGAAGAGCCTGTGCTCAGCAGAGTAAGTCCAGACTATTTAGCAGCTTTCATGTGCCACTGCAGAGTCATCCACCCCTGGACTGCAGGTTAGCACACCTCCTGGTTTGACAACAAATGAAAATTATCTCCCAACAACCCATCAAGGGGCTCTTTGGGAAGGTGTCTATCAAGTCCCCTGGAGGCTGACAGTCATTTCAAACCTTGCATTTATTGCTATCTATCTTTATTATCACAGCAGAGATAATATGAGGACAGCCTGGATAATTTTTGCTCCGGCGAAGGTAGGAAGAGGTCTGAAAACCACAGGTAGAACGATGACTGCCTGGTCATAAGCCCTGCAAAATACATCTTTGAAGAAACCCAAGATGTCATTTCCAAGAGGTACCAATCCAGCCACCGAGTTCACTGGCAGTAATCACAGTTCACAAGACCTCAGCCGCAGCGCTCGCGCTCAGGACTGCCAGAGCAGCGTAACCCAGGAGTAGCTTCTTAACACTCAGCGGCGTTAACACAGCTTCAGATAAAACAAAATAAAACCCAACGAAATTACAAGGATGAGCAATTTGAAAATTGCCTTAAAAAAAAAAGAAACTGCGCCAAGGCAAATTTAGAGGTGACTTCTTACTTATACTGCAAATTCGCACCGGCCACAAACCCAAGTTTCCCAAGGCGTGTGTTGGGAGCACGCCTGCCGAGCAGAGAGCTTAGCTTCTGGATTTGCAGGTGCAGCAGAGAGCAGATCACGCTATAAAGTAAGACAATCCACTGCGTTTCCCTAACGTTAATGCAAATATATTTCATTTTACGTGTTTGGATTTTCCTCAAACCAGACGAGCGTCCTGCTGCTGATGCCAACTCTGTGACATATGTTATTACATCTCTGAATGCAAATGGGAACTCAGTTCTTCCTCTGAACAAATAAATGACCCCCCATGAAAGAAAAAAACCTAAACAAATGTGCACCACACCACTTTCTTAGATGAAATATAACACAGTATGAATGTATATGAAACACAGTATGAATATATATGAAACACAATATGAATATATATGAAACACAAACGCCATCCTCTTTATGAATACCTTAATCAGGTTACAATAAAATAATACCCATGCATAACTTTAATCCCTCCTATGCAAACTGTGCAGTCCACAGGGAGTTCAGCCACAGGGTGACCTGCTGATCTCGCTCCCCAGCAAAGGGGTCAAATTTGCCGTCGTACGTGATGCCGTGCAGAGGAACCAGTCCCTGTCACTGCAGGTGGTCGTGAGCACTGAAACTGGAAAACCTCAACTGCACTATATAAACTATTCAGATGATAAGCAGAAAAAGAAGTGAAAACACCTGCCCATCGCAAAACCCCGCGCGGAGGAGATGAACGGCTTCTACTTTCCACGTAGACCTCGGTGGAATCGTTGCTGGAGCTCTCGTGTCAGTGAACCCGGCTCAAGGCCATTTCTGCAGTACGTGGCACTGCTCTGACGTGCCAAAACCTGCGGTATCTCTCTTAAAGGAACTTCAAATTTTAATTTTCCCTATTAAATATGAAAATATTTTTAATGAAATATACATGAAATGGATGCATGGAAGAAAAACCGCAGATTTCACGTTGCCTTTTGCATTTGCCACTGACTGCTGTTTCAGCCCCTTCCAGATAGGGAATTTTGCTTCGCCAGAAGAAAGTTCATTCTATCGGGAATTTGGGAGAAGGTTGAGCATTACTGCAGAGTTCTGTGCCTCGTGAATCACTGCTCTGAATTCTCCCTGTGACCAATTTTATCTTGCTTATTAAAAAAATCAATCTTGGCACTTAATCATGTTAATAGGAAAAACCCTGTCACAACTGGAACCACCACAGAGTGGGACTGTGCTCACTGGCTTTATGGGACTCTGATGAGATCGGCGAGTGACTTCTTTTTTTTATTTTTTAAGTGTAAAAGTGACATTCATGGGTGTACAGGGGGTTGAACACAGGACCCGGGTCCCACGAGCCCCGTTAGGCCTTTTGTTGGCTCTCTGCACAAGCCTGAGCCGTACCCAGAGTCATCACGATGACACCATCAGGGTAAAATAGATCACTTTGCAACTATTAAAAAGAACATATTAAAACACTTTGGCATTACACAAAATTCTACTTTTTCGTGGTTAATAAGTACACCCTAAAAATCCTTATGTAGCTAATTAGAGATGTACGTCCCGTTACGTCCAATAAAAGTGATTAAAGAAGTATTATATACTGCTACGTTCAATCAAATGGATTCAATAAAAAAGCTGAAGGCACTCTCTCTTAATAAGCTTCACATCCTCTCTTCAGAAGACCCTCACATGTGGCACTTCCAAGTACAAACCAGCTCTTGGGCACTTCTAAACACTGCAACTCGAGCTGTCCAGAAGTAGAATTAAATGCGTGAAGAGATGGGGAAAAAAAATCCAGGAGTAAAGAAAAAAAAAATAAAGTACCCCAAAACCATTCTGAAAATACATTCCAGCGCTGCAGCGGTGATGTTTTGTTCATTAGTCACGCTCTCTAAAACAAACAAAAGCTGTGGAGCCTCCCACGTGACCCACGTATGATGGTATATAACAGGAATATCCAACTGCATGCCCTAAACCACGCGCAGAAAAGGAGAGCTTAGCTCTTTACCTCTGTTTTACCCAGATTTGGCACTCAGTGACTTTTTTTTTACATCAACTGAGCTCCACTTTATCACTAACTATTCAACAGAAACAGATCTAGGGGAAAAAAAAACCACCCAACCAATTAAAGTGGCCTTTTTGCCTCGCGTTCTTTCCCTTCAAAACCTACTTTTAACTGGTGACGCAGTTCTTAAAGCATGTACCACTCCCCAGTCGCAGTATCCTCAGCCTCCCAGGACATGAAACCACATGTCATTCCTCCCACTGTGCTGATCAGGTTGGGAGCGGAGGCTTGAGGCTGTTAGCACTGCCCAGTCACTTCAGAGTTTTAGTACAAGTTCAGACTCCACCGAGCCAGGTGGTTGCTGTTGCTTCCCAAGCAACCGTGTTGCAAAAAGGGAGATTTATTTTAGGCCAATTCAACAACGAAGCATTTTCCGTGGTATTGAGTTTTGCAATTGCAGTAGGAACTCATGAACTCGAGAAAACGTGCACACACAAAAAAGCACAAATATGGAAAAATAGTTTCCATGAGTTAGGACATAGACTCTTAGAATGCCTTGGGTTGGAAGAGACCTCTAAAGCTCATCCAGTCCAACCCCCCTACAGGGAGCAGGGGCATCTGCAACTAGGGCAGGTTGCTCAGAGCGTCATCAGACCTGCCCTTGACCGTCTCCAGGGATGGGGCCTCCATGACCTCCCTGTTCCAGTGCTCCACCACCCTCAGAGTAAAGAATTTCTTCCTAATGTCCAATCTAAATCTACCCTTCTCTAGTTTAAAACCATTGCCCCTCATCTTACAACTACATGCTCTTGTAAACAGGCCCTCCCCAGCTTTCTTGTAGCCCCCACCTTGGGTACGAGAGGCTGCTATAAGGTCTCCCCAGAGCCTTCTCTTCTCCAGGCTGAACAAGCCCAACTCCCTGAGCCTGTCCCCATAGGACAGGGGTTCCAGCCCTTGCTTCATTTTTGTGGCCTCTCGTCTGGACCCGCTCCAGCAGATGCATGTCCTTCCTGTGCTAAGGTGAGGTCTCACCAGAGCAGAGCTGATGGTCAGAATCACCTCTCTTGATCTGCTGGCCACAGATCTTTTCATGCAGCCCAGGATGCGCTTGGCCTTTTGGGCTGCAAGTGCATCCCAGCTTCTCATCCACCAGAAGCCTCAAGTCCTTTTCTGCAGGGCTGCTCTCCATCACCTCATCCCCCAGACTGGATTAATTGTGGGGATTGTTCCATCCCAGCTGCAGGACCCTGCACTTGGTCTTGTTGAACCTTGTTGACCTTCTTTGGGTCCCCCTGGCTGACATCCCATCCCATCCCTCCGGTACATCAACCACAGCACTCAGCTTGGTGTCATCTGCAAACTTGCTGATGGTGCCCTCGATCCTGCTGGCTGTGTCAGTGATGAAAATATCAAATAGTACCAGTCCCAGCACAGACCCCTGAGAGACACCGCTTGTCACAGATCTCCACCTGAACTTCGAGCCCTTGACCACTACCCTCTGGATGTGACCATTCAGCTCACTCCTTACATTAGCTTTAAAATTTAATATTTATGGATGAAGTGTTCAACATCTACAGGCATGACTCGGAAGCATAATTCTCATGGTAGTAACCAGCAAGTAACTCCCCTTGCTAGATCTGTGAAGTAGTTTTCAGGGATCTATTCAGGTGGGAACTTTGACCCAGGACTTGCTAAGTGATACGGATACACCTCTTCCCATGTCTAAACATCATAAAGAAAAATGTTTGCTCCTTGTCATACTCATGATATTCAGCGCTACTAAACCTTTAAAAAGCATCTTTAGTACTTCAATCTATTTTGGCGTGGCTATTTCAGGCTTCTCACAGCTCTTCAGGAATAGCTCTGCTGCAAGTACTCTGGAATTAAAGCGATTTTAAGACAGAATAAGACTTGAAGAGCCACCACAAATCAGCGTAGTTAGCCGCACGCTGGTTAGTTCCCCTTCTCCTGGCAAAATCCCAAAGGGTGGGTTACTAATTTCTGCAAAAAACTCTGGTTCCCAGGTGGCTTTCAAGGTTAACCACAGGGACAAACCAACAGCAATACTTTAACCTAAAAGGAATAGAAAACTGAAACAGTCTGCGACTGAAAAAAAAAAAAAAAAGAGATTAAATCTCTTGGTCTACCAGAGATTAAAAAAAAACAACAAAAAAAGGTGTATTTGGCTGCTGAGAAACATTTGCCATTCGGGGGGAACGATTTGTCAAGAACTAGAAGATAGGATGTTGAACAGTTAGTTTATGCCACCAGCACAAGGTAAGAAGAGAGGCGCAGGAGAGTAAAGAGGAGATAAGGAATATTTAGACAAGTTACTTAACAAGCCTCAACAGTTGATTTATGACCTGAACGAAAGCCTACTGAAAGTATTCCACTTGCTTTCAGCAGGTTTTAAATTAAATCGAGCCTTAAGAGTGGGGGGGAAATCCCCAAACCAATACAGAGATCAAATTTTTATTAACTGTTCCAGCTTTACTCCAAAAAGTCAGCTAAATGAAAATTAGTTTACCTCTGGCAAACGACCCTCAGCAGGAAGGATGTGCTGTCGCTGCGTTCGCTAACACACTGAACAAACAGCCACCCAGAGCCCTGAAAGGAACAGGGAGCGAATGCACGCCTCAGAAATATGATGTTAAATCAAAAGAAAACAGTGGGAAGGTGGAAGATGTTCAGTTCAGATTCAAAACTCTTGCAGAGAACAGCGTGAGTCGAGTGATCTATGAGGTCCGGGCGTTTTGTTCAACTTCCTGTGAACTTGTGTTTTAAAAGGGATCTTTTATTAGTAATATTACCTAACACAAGCCTTAATCCATTAATAGCAACGTTAAATTCTTGAGTGATTCACCAAAAAAAGTAAATGCACCAGAGCTTCACCTATAGCCGAGCTGTTGTTTCTTCTGTAGTGTTTCCAAAGCCTTCCAGTCCAATCTCGAGAGCACCTTAATGCTCCAAACACCCCACGTTATCATCTCTAGATCACCTGCTGCTAGGTATGAGTCAGCCGTGCAAAGAGAAAGACCTCTGTTGGGGGTCTTCAGAATCAGAATGACTGAGCTGACAATTAAAATTATTATCTCAAACTTACAAAATAGCTTCTGGCAAACAGTTTGATTCGGATGAGCAAGAAAGTTTCTGACGCCCTTGTTTGTACCACGTTATTCTATCAGTAGCCAACTTTAGGAACTTCATTTTTATAAGCTAACCTATTTATTAGCCAACTATAAATATCCATGTTTATAGTCCTGCTGTAAACAATCAGTGGAATACAACAACAGATTCCAAAATACCAGGATAGAAAATGAGGATACAGAAAACCAGCACGTAATAGTCATGTTAAAAAGACAAAAAAAAAGACAAGAGGAGAAAAAGGAAAGGATAAAGAGCTTCCGACGTGGAGGCCAAATCACTTGTGTTTCCTTCACAGAAGAGTGCAGAAAAGATGCAATTTGTTATTATGAAGCATGTCATATTGTCATGGTGCCGTAAAACAGCAGAAAAGCAAGGAAAGGTTCATTAAGAACCAGCAACATCAGTCCAGCAACTCAAAGAACTGGAAAAAAACAACAGAAATTATGAAGAAAGGAGCTGGGGGGAAGTCTCTGAAACTTTCATTTTAGGCTTTTCATTTTTTTTTTCTCCTGTCTACCTCAAAATGAACCCTTTGGTGTAGCAATCTGAAGGTTTAGGAACCAACACTGTCCTGTCAAGGCCCATCAAAAGGGCAAATATTTTCAAAGTATGGCTTCCTGTTCTATGTCTAAAGTTCTCATGATGTGATAAAGTAGAACACAACAAAAGCCCGTGAAGTCCGAGATGAAAGAGAACGCACCTAAAGGTTCTAATCATTGCACCCTAAAAACAGAAATGTGGCTCTGAGGTCCATTAAGTACTGGAGTTCTTAAAGAGTACAGGACTCCTCCTTTAACTGGGACCTTCACATACCTGCCAGTAAGCATCTGCAAACTCCTCTTTCTGAGGAACTACAACACAACCGGCACCCCAGATTTTCATAATCGCTGTAGTATTTTATTACCAAATGAAGATGAAATACTTGCTCATTTCCCTCTGGGAGTGTGTGCAGGGGAAACACCACTGAAGTGTCTCCTGGCCTTTCTTTCACTTGAAATACATTGACTGCTTCTAAATGATTAAGGACTGTAAAACTTGCTTGTGGAGAATACGATGAAAGGCGATTTAAATCATCTGGGGACCTTACAAATGTTTACAAATCTCTGCAGGGTGGGGGTCAAGGAGAAGGGGCCAGGCTCTCCTCAGTGGTGCCTTGGGATAGGAGGAGAGGTGATGGTCACAAGGTGAAAACACGGGAAGTTCCATCTCAACGTGAGGAGAAACTTCTTTCCTGTGAGAGGGACAGAGCCTGGCCCAGGCTGCCCAGAGAGGTTGTGGAGTCTCCTGCTCTGGAGACTTTCCAGCCC
>JAAGNO010001055.1:19419-29537 GCA_033439905.1 Ceryle rudis
GAGTCTCCTGCTCTGGAGACTTTCCAGCCCCCCCTGGATCTGTTCCTGTGTGGGCTGCCCTGGGTGTTCCTGCTCTGATCGCCAGAGGTCCCTTCCAACTCCCAGTATTCTATGATTCATTCTATGGTTCTATGAAATTAAGTGTTAAATACGTTACATCCGATGAACAAAAGGCAAATTTCATTTGTCTTTTAAACTTCTTTGGGATGGAATTACCTAGCACACACACGCGCATGCACGACAAGAACATCAGACTCGATAACACGCTCAGACCTTTCTGTTTTCGATTCGCTGTCAGCTCGATAGTGTTCAAGGCCTTGGTAAAGAGACTGCAATTCTGCTTGAAGTCCTTTTTCCCGCTCTATACTTCCTTCGTAAAATTTTATCTCCTTCTCCATTGCTTTTACTTTTTCTTCCATCGCTTTAAATTCATGAAGTATCAGATAGCTGACTCCACAGTATTTACACACTGTCTCATCGCGGGACATCTAGAAAGAGATAAAATGGTAATGCTGTAAAGAAACGAGTCGAATAAAAAAAGACCCAAACCCTGATCGACACTAAATAATAATAAACCAGAATCGTTTAAACCACTCGCTGCTCTGGAGCATTTATGATCAGATGACTTTATTGCTTTAACAAATAATACAGATAAAATTCTCCGTGAGCAAAATGAGATCAAGCTATAGCAGCGCTTTCACTGGAAACTTCACAGGATACATCAACTATGGCAGCTAACTGCATGGGAACTCCCACTGGAACTCTAAAGTGAAGTATCTCTGAATTATGGTGATGCATTAATTTAAAATAAAATGCTGGGGTTTAAAAAGTTATCTCCTTAATGAATTTGTGATTGCCAGAGCCAGAAAAATACTATTTATTGCGGGTTCTTTGACAGCTCTTATCCAATGGAAGGAGGCAGGATGAAGTGTGGAAGGTGAATGGAATGATGTAATCCGGCAATCTTTACAAAAATAATTCACTTGAGTAAGGGACGGATTATGATGTAGTGTCCATGGCAGAAAATGTAACCCATTTATTAGGCGTGAGGTATTCGCCGCCGATTAAAAACTACGGAGTACGTAATGCCCCTCTAATTGAAAGACCATTTCTTAAGTGGAGAAACACACTTTTGTGAGTGATCAAATGATTCAGCTTTGCAATAAGCAAGGCTTTATAAATATGAACAGATAGATGGGCTCTGACTTTGACTGGGTGTATTGGTTATCCCTGCGTATTTTCATCAGTTTCACTTCCAGAAAAATACCCTAAAAACTAAAAACGCTCTGTTTCCAAACGATGCAGAATTGAGTCTGCACAAAAAAAAAAATGGATGTTGAGTAAATAAATCAGCCAAACCACCCCAAGAAAGCCAGACAGTTCAGCAGGGGACACGTAAAGCAGCTGCTTATCAGCATGGATCCCAAGTCCCCAAACATGACAGGTTTTACCCACTTCTTGGGTCACAGCATAACTGCACTTGAGAGGAGATGGTTCAAATTAAGACTAGATCAGAGGACACTCATGATCCAGCTAGAGAGACAACCTCAGAGCAACGAATATAAAATGGTATCGGTGAGCCTGGAGACGTGGAAGATGGAAGAGGGGTGGCAGCTGGAGAAGCGGTCGTGTGCTCCCTGAGTGAGAGCTTAAAACACGCTCAACTTCTCTTGCAATTACCAGCTGTTACAGGGATTTTAACACAGGGACATAGGAAATTCAGAAAGCTGGAAAACTCCAGGCACTTTTGAGTCAAAGAACGTAAAAATCCCTTGGTTTACAGCAAAAGAAATTTTGAGACCTTGGGATAAATTGAAAGAAATCAGATGAAAGAAAACAGCTTTCAAAATAATATTAAGTAAAGACTCATTAGCCCATGATTCATTAATCTTTAAATATAGCTCGATAAAAATGGTATTTCAGGATGCCTTGGAATTACCGGGCCAACCTTTATTTTCCCATTTCTTAGTTTCGCCCCAGGTTAAAATACCCCTAGTTACAGTTGCTCTGAATGAGCTGAAAATGCAAGTTTATTTTTCCTGGCAGCTGCAAACTGTGCTTGGAAATATGAAACTGTTATTCAGGATAACTACCATAAAGTTCCAAAGTACTGAAATTACTATATTGAAAAAGGCCAAAATGAGCTGTTAGAAGGAGCACAGGAGGGGGCCTCTTATCCCCCAAAGAACATTGTGCTCTCTCGCAGCACCACCGCTGCTGTCTTTCAAATAAACAGCCACAAAAAAAATTTCACTGGGTACTAGGATTAAAACCAAAATAAAACAATCGGGGTCCTGAACTCAAAATGTTTTCTGTAAGTGCTACAAGTTTTTAGTTTTCAAATTCAGTTTTGTTACTGAACTTAAAAGTAAATGAAGTCATAGAACAATAAATATTATCTATGGGAATGGAGTGGGAAATGGGTTCCCTCCTTCACATCTATTCCTCTGGTGAAGTAAAAAAGTTGAAAGGACTTCAGAGTGGGTTGGACTCTTAAAATATTTGCTACGTCAGAAAAAAAGAATGAAAGAAATAATAATTAAAAAAAAAAACCAACCCAAAACCAAAAACATCATCACAGCAAGGCCCAAGGGCTTTTTATTACTGCAGTGAGGAAAGACAGTTCATTTAATCAGAACATCGCTCCCGTGCACGGACAGTTATCCTGCAACCACTGCAATATGCAGTATACAGACGTGACCTGGGTTTAAAATACCTGCCTGTGGTATAAGTAGAAGCATCTTAATATAAAGCATTTTATAACTTTGAAGGCTAGTTACAAACAAAATGTCGTGGGGCTTTGCAGAGTTTCCGAGGGAAATAACACTCCTCCTCGATGTGTGCATTTCTCTATTGCCACCCTTCAGTAATTTGTTAACTAGAATGTTTGGTCGTTTATAACCAACTCTGACACCGAGGGCAGAAATAATTAAGTGTCTAAAAGTTTTAGACAAGCAGGTAGGCTATAAAAGCTTCAGAAGTTCCCTGATGAAGGAAAGTCTGGAGCGTGAGCACAGCCCTTACTGGGTATCAGATGATCCCTATCAGAGAGAGCCTTCTAAATGGTCTGCGCAGAAGAAAAGATTCCATTAGACCTTGTATCTTAGACACCAAAGCTGATCAGCCATTGCCCAAAAGCTGTAGGAAACAAATTTTCATTAGTTCTTAGGGTTACAAAGGTACCTTTTCTGGAATAACCCCGGAGTGACACCAAGAATGGAATTATACACCCAATGATTCCTGGTTTCACATTCGATATTTCACTGTTGGCATGTGATCGAGACACTGTTGGATCTTCTCAAATGCAAAGTGGAAAAAAAAAAAAAAACAACAACAAAACCCCCAAGCAAAATAATAAAAAAAACAAACCACACAAAAAACCCCAAACCAAAACAGACAAACAAAAAAAAAACAAAACACAAAACGAACAAAAAAACCACACACACAAAAAGGGGGGAAAAGCAGAGTTCAGGATGAATAGAAAATGAAACTATCAGAGCTCTTAACTAGAAAGAGGACCTTGTGTTCTTAGCAGTGAGAATAAGCTGAACAGAAAAAAAAAATTAATTAGGAATAAAAAAAAATGGGAAAAAAAGAAAAGAAACCCAAACCACACAGAAGGTAACTTTAGTACAGTGGGTTTGGTCAGCCTGGTCAGGGAAACTGTGGGCAAACAGGACTTGAAAGGTAACAGGGATGCCAACAAGCCCTGCTATTTGAGCTATCAGGACAGCACTGCCTGCCCAGGAACAACATAAACACAAACTCACTGAGGACAGACAAACTGCTTGAACTAGGAAGAGATTTGGTCCAGGAGATTTTGAGCTACAGTTCTGATCTGCGTTAGCCCAGGTGCTATAAAGGGAGGACAAGAAGCTGCGTCCAGAAGAAACGCGGCGTTTCAAGCTGTGATATTCCAAGCAGCTGTTCCTCTACAGCATCTGTGGGAGTAGTTTAAACTTGGAGCTGCCTTTGGGTTTGGAAGAACTAATATTGTTCCATGGTTACATACATTTCTTT
This sequence comes from Ceryle rudis, assembly GCA_033439905.1. Classification (NCBI taxonomy): domain Eukaryota; kingdom Metazoa; phylum Chordata; class Aves; order Coraciiformes; family Cerylidae; genus Ceryle; species Ceryle rudis. Next base: position 23,440 of record JAAGNO010001055.1, read on the forward strand.
AGCTACCAAAGGCAAGTGGAGAACTGAGCCAAGATGTGGAGTCACTCCAATTACATCTGACTCGGTACCATAAGCATCTGTAGAGCATGAGTTGTAAGGAAAAAAAAAAAAATACTTTGGTGGTCTGGACCATTTTTAGCCTTTTGAACAACAGGACAGGAATTTATATCATTTCTACTTGACCAAATAACTACAGGGTACATCAGCCTGTGTACGGCTACTCTCCTCTGAAATTTCAGATTCCACCCACAAAAATCACCACGATAAGGAGCTAAATTCCTGTTAAACCAGTCTGTTTGCTCACTTAGCAGTGCCTTGGCACTACAACATCCAGCATATGGATCGCTTATGCTACAAATAGCTAATAAATAGCCACCGCTCTTAAAAGCCAGAACTTAAGTCCTCGATTCATGCGATTCTTTTCAAAAGCTTCGAATATGTTTCTGTGCATCGCTGAAATAAAACCCACAGAGCCACGAGCACAGATGTGCTCCTCGTACACTGCAAGGAGAGGGAGAGCCCAAGGGAATGGCAGGACTGGCCATCCTCCTTGCATCGCCCGGCACGTCACGCAGTAGCAACAGCTTTGATCCCTTGATTTTTCTAGGAAGAAAGCAGAGTCTTCTGCTGTCTATGCAAAACCGAAGAGGTATTTAAGGTGAATTAGTGATTTATTATTCAGAGAATGATTTTTAAGAGTCTCACTAGAAACATCACTTCTTTAAAAGAAGTTTATTGCGAGTCAAGTTTTCGGTCAGCGTCCACTCAGAAAGTAATAGATTCCTGTAATTAATGCATGCTGTAATGATTAACAGACGCTAAGCCACGCCACACAGAATCACTTGCTCCCCTTCCATAAAACAGCAGTTGCAAAATAAAAATCACCGTGCTTCCTTTGAATACATGTGGGCAGTGTAGAAATAGCCTTGTAGCAAAAACAGAATGTCCTGCTCTCAAAAGTTTCATTCAAAACATGCCCTGGAAAATACAAAAAAAAAAATCCCTTTGTCACGACGGGAAATAACACTTGGATTTCAGGTAGCCTTGATTTTTTTTCCTGCCTGTAAAGCAGACTAATGAATCATAAAAGGCTGTGCTGCGCTGGGAATAGCTGCACACGCTCCCCCCCAGCCCTGCAAACACCTCACACGTGTCCCACAGGCCATGCAGACTTCACTGGTGCTCAGAAGCTCTTTCTCCAGCACGCTCAGGCTCTCCAGCAATGCCATGAAGAGCCGAGAGCTCTTCCAAACCAAACTGCAGGACAGCGAAACAGAAGGTGGTCATTTAGCCCCTCGTTAAGCAGGTCTTTGCCTGAAAATGCTGATTTTTCTTCGTTGCAACAGGTTGGGAAGCCTCCTCCAGCTACGATCCAACAGCTCGTGGTGCGAGGGGGGCTGCAATCCCTCCAATTCCTAACAACATTCTGGGGCACTGGTTGCAGAAAGGGTACAGAAAAGGCTGATACAGCAAATACAGCCCTATTTTTCTGAGAAAAGCTTGAATTTAGTGAATATGGTCCTAGCTTTCTGTACAGCAAGAGAGCTAAATGATTTGCTGCCCTCAGTGGCCACCGGTGACTCCAGAATTCTCCCATTAGGAACAGAAGATCATGATCCAAGATCAGAAGATCTGCTTTCACAAGTCCTCTGACACCACGGCAGGGAGTGGTAATAAAGCAGGGTGCCCCTACTCTCTGGGAACTGGGAGCTTCTACAAAGCTTGGCTCGGTGGACAGCACAGATTCTTTAGCTAATTAACGCAACTGCAACTTTGCAAGAACCTATTAAAAAAAAATAACCCCAGGTTCAAAGACAGCTAGAAAAACTAAAGCTAACATAACATGCTCGTAAAGATACCATAAAGTCCTCGATCTAAAGCACACGTAGCAAATCCAAGGAGTAACCATTTGCTTCCAGCAACGTACGTGATGTTTTGTGGATAGCTGGATACTATGGGAACGTTCTGTACTGATGGATAACGCAGCTTCAAAGTTCCTGCTCTGCTTGCTTAGGGTGAGAGAACTACTCATCTGTGTGGCTATCTTGTGCTCAATTACTTTTATGATTTACGCTAAGCAAAGGTTATTGATTTGACAGATAAAATATAAAATAAAATACAACTTTTTTGTTCGCTGCTTTGAGGACTTGGGGACGCTCTACTGTCTTACGTAGGTGGCTGCTGTTCTGCTTCCTATTCAGCGAGATCTTCAGGGCAAAACTGCACCTTCCCATCTACCTACATCAGGTGGACAACAGCAGTGCTGACAAAGAACTTCAGTAAGTTTGCAAGCATATGAAAGATTTGTCTACCGCTATCAACACACAGCTAACAAGGTACAATAGGATCGTCTGCTTTCTCTTGAGGGAAAGCACCAACAACAAACCAAACCAACTCCCTGGCCCCAACCTACAAAAAGAGAACTCTCCAGAAATAGAGGGCCGTGGAAAAGTCATTTAAGAATTTTACAAGGCAAAAATCGATCAGAACCTGAAGAACCAAAGCTCCTTCACATCTATCAGAGAGCTCTGGTCTGCATCCATCCTTCTGAGACAGCTGCTTGTTCTGTTCTCAGCACTACAAACCCAACCTCCGGCAAGTCAGCTCTCAAAACGGCACCCACCAAGGGAATGTTCTCCATTCTGCAGCTGAAATCACAATGCTTAACACACTCCCTCCAGACACACGCCTTCCTCTGGCCCACACGCTGCGTGCTGGGAGCATGTGCTCCATTTGGCAGAGCCATCTAGGGCTGGAGCAAGTTCCGCTTGTGTTAGGAGCAATCTCAAAGGAAGATTTCAAAAGCGACGTGATAAAATCCGAGAAGCTCGGAATGTGAAGGGAATCAGAACATGGGTACATAAAAGGTTGAAGATACAAGGACAGGAAATGGTGAGAACGACTTGTGATCAAGCTCTCTATCCTGTAACTACACTGCAACTACAAGGCGAGTCAGCCGAGAGCAGCAGCAAAAGATTTGTAAAACCCCAGCTCTGAACTGATCCCAAAACCTTGGGCTGTGGCTGCCTTAGAGCTCACATACCTCATGCTGAGGTGACCGGGTAGGATGGGAGAGGAACACAAACCTCCTCTCGTACACACCTGGAAGTACCGATGCGCCTTCTGCCTTCAGATCTTTTTGTTAAAGCTGTACCACAGAACCAGAAGAGATCTCCAGAGATCCCTTGCTCTGCTCCAGAGCGAGAGCTTGTCCCCCACAGTGCCACCAGAGGAACTCCACAGCTCACCCGGGTGAGCTGATCTGGTGCTCAACCACCCCTGCACTTGGAGTTCTGTAACGTTCAACCAAAGCAAGGCCAGGAAGGCAAGGAGGTTAATTTACAGCTGGAGATGAAGGACCATCTTCCTACACATGGGGACACTGTTACTGTGCCCTCGCGTATTTTCTAGGATAAGTAAACCATCTACAACCCTCTCCCAGAGCAACAACATTCTTAAGGTCTTTACTATATTTGCATTTTTCCTGATTTCTGTCAGTCTCATTATTTTTCTACGAACACGGAGCCCAGAACCAATACCTCAACACCCCTGAAATGAGGAATAACGAAGGCCCGAGTTCCCTGTACTAATCCATTTAATTCTTGCTTTCTTTGTAGCATCAATTAATATTAATACCATTCTGCTTATGACCTGATTACAGACCTCAGCAGTGGGTCTGCCAGGTGACACAGAAGCTTGACCAGTTTCTGGGTATTTTGTACTGATACATTGACCTTACTCCTTATAAACAGGCCTAAGAATGTAAAGTTTAATGCTGTTCGGAGCGCTCACAACCCCTCCTAGACCGGCATCAGTGTACTCCTCACCGCAAAGACCCCTGCTCTCTGAAATCCAGAAAACACCAACACTCCCGCTGAAAGAAACACCGTCACCCCCTTTCTGGTCCCAGCTTATGCCTGTGCTCACACCTCCTTCCTCCTCCCGCCAGCAACCGCATAGCCCACGGAGCGGGAATCAATCCAGAGGAAAGACAGGCGGCAGAAGCGCCACCAAACTACAGCCCAGAGTCATCAATAGGAACACTGCCCAGTCCTGGGTGCAGAACAATCCCCTGCAGTACCTCCTCGAACCCCTCCTCCGAGAGCCTTGCGCTGGTTTTCGCTGCTGATGCTCACACTCATTTCTAAATGCGCAGACATTAACTTTTAGGTACCTCTCCTGCTACCAAAACAGCTGCTGCTGAGTCTGTTTGCCCGGGTTCTTCTCCTTTTTTAAGGGCACGTATTCCTCCTGCCTTCCTTCGGCTATCTTACCCATACTCCAGCTCTCAGAAATCATCACTGACAGCTCAGAAATTCTCTCAGCAGTTTCCTGGACCATTCCTTGGAGATGCCTCCAGGTTGTGCTAGCCAGAGCACACAAAACTTTTACATTTCTTGTTGATTATTACACACATACCAAAAAAATGAGGGCAGCAGGGTGGGCGTTTTATTGCCAAAGTAAAAACTGCGTTATAAAGAGCGACTCGCGTTCCACTTGTGCGCATCACTGCGGAGGAAGAGCCTCCCCAAAGTTAACCCGTAAAAAAAACCACACAGAGCTTTGCTACTTTGGGAATTATTTGCCTCCCAAGCCACAGAACAGCCTCACACACACGCAGGGAGAAGAAAGAGGATGAAATGAGGGGTTGTGCTCCTGGTTGTATCGGCACCCCTTTTGGCACGTGTTCCCGCTGTGCTCTGTGGTCATCCCAAACTTAAAGCAACAAACCAGGCTGGACAGGGGAGAATCTGAAAGCACAGAGCAGTGACAAGCCCACTCCAGAACGGGCTGTTCCCCTGCAGTGTTCCTACAGCATTAGGATGTAAACACACTTTGTGTACAACAGAACACACCCAACCTAACGCCAGGACCAACCTGTACCGGGTAACATGCCAGTGTTCAAAGGCCAGAGAAATATCCCTCCGTTACTGCAGTACCGCGTCTCCACACGCTTTGTTGTTCGTACTTGCATCGCTTCCTACCTTTCGAATCTCCTCGGGCAGGGCGTGAACGGGGACGTGTCGCTCCATGGCCTCCCGAAACTCCGCCGCGGGGTCAGGGGAGCTGCCAGAGGTCAACAGGGAGGGTCAGAACCTGCCGGCACTAACTGGGCCGCGTGTTTCCCTCCGGCCCACGCGTGCTCCAGGCGGGGCGGGCCGGGCCAGCCCCGAGAGGACTCCCCAGGCCCGCAGCACCTGCCCGGGGACAGGCCAGGGCCAGGGCCAGGGTCAGGAGCAGGCCCCAGCGGGCTGAGGGGGAGCGGCGGCGGCGCGCAGGCCGCGGCCAGGGGAAGGGATGGGACGGGACCCGACGCGCCCCAGTGCACGGCGGTGCGGAGCCGCCCGAAAGAAGCGGGGCAGGGTCTGGGGAGCGGTGACGGGGGGGGTAAAGTAGCCGGGGCGGCCATTTTCTTACCGCGGCTTCCTCCGTAACCAGGGCAACGGCGCCTGCGCGCCTGCGCGTCACGTGGCCGCCTCGGCCGGCGCTGTGCGGAAAGGCGCCGGATTTGGGGGGGGGGGGGTTTGATCCCCTCCTGATCCCTCCCCCCCCAAAGCCCCGGTGTAACGACCCCGATTATTAAGAAATATCAATGGGAGGAGCTGCCTTGCCAGGGCTGGAGCTGGCTCGGGGGCGGGAAAAGCAGTTGCTATACGCCCAAAGCATTTTCTATACGCTCGAAGCAATTCCTATACCCCCAAAGCAGCTTCTGTGTGCCCAAAGAAATTCCTATACGCCCACAGCGTTTTCTGTATGCCCAAATCAATTCCTGTATGCCCAAATCAATTCCTATATGCCCAAAGCATTTTCTATTTGCCCAAAGCAACTTCTGTATGCTGAAATAAATTCCTATAGGCCCAAAGCGTCTTTTGTACGCTCAAAACATTTTCTATATGCTCAAAGCATCTTCTGTATGCCCAAATCAATTCCTATATGCCCTAATCAATTCCTATATGCTCAAAAGAAATTCCTACATGCCCAAATCAATTCCTATATGCCCAGAGCAATTCCTGCACGCCCAAAGCATTTTCTGTATGCCCAAAGAATTCCCCTACAAGCTTTATGCAAAAAGATACACGCACACCAAAAAGGAAAAT
>JAAGNO010001057.1:0-19791 GCA_033439905.1 Ceryle rudis
GGCCGCTCTGGGAGCCACTGGCTTGTTTCTGCACTTTTATTTCGCGAGGTCCTTTCCACCCCTTAGGAAAAAAAAAAAAAAAAAAAGAGAGAGAGGGGAAAAAAAAATCAGTCACTTCGCCTCGGATGGGATATCCAAGTAAGCACAGCCCCTTTCCTGCATCTGACATTTTACATAGATAATTAACTCCACATTTTTTTCCTGAGGGAAGTTAAAAAAAAAAAAAAAAAAAAAAAGTCAGGAACTGAAGTTTTTTCGCAGACCAGAAGGAGGGAGCCTCTAGCGTTCACAAACCAGAGAGGAGTGCAATGGGAGAGGGAGGGGGGAAGGAAAACAACCAGCCGAGCCAAGGCTGGAAGACTCCCGAAAGGTGCTAACGGTGCGAAGGGGAGAAAACTAGTAACAAATGAATTTAAATATTTTTTTCTCCTAGGTTTTCTTCCTGCCCTCCAGCTCTGCTTCATGTACTGAGACAGAGCCTTTTCGAGGGGATGCTGTGTGTGTGGTACCCACAGACCCCAGCACCCCAGCACCTAGCAGATCCCAACGGGGCCACCCTGGCAGGGCCGGATCCTGCCCTGCCTGCTCAGGGCTGAAGGCTGGGTGTGGCCACGCCACCCACCCGCTGGGGTCCATCACTGAGCCACAGCAGCTTTGCCCTCCTGCACCAGCAACACCACCTTCACAAAATGAGCATAACGAAAGCATTGGGAGTTGGTTGAAGGATTATGTCGGTTAATCGCCCCTTTGCTCTAATTAAAGGTCACCAAGGAATGAAACAAAAGGTTTCCCAAGAACCCAGGCTGGCAGGATGGCCATGCTATCAGCTCCAAGCAGGGCAGATGGGGGCACAGGTGGTAGAGAGAGTGTGTGTTACCAAAGGAAACTACTCAGGGCAGTATCTATCCACTTTTCTTCTTTTTTTTTTTGGCCTTGTATCTGACCTCAACCTTCCATCTGTGTGCTGGCAAACCACCGCCGGGCCAAATCCTGTGCCAAGGCATGTATGGTGCTGGGTCTCTGGTGTTTCCCTGCCTGCAGAGGCAGGCAGGCAAGGAGGGAGGGAGGACAGGTAGGACCACCCAGCAAGGGCACAAGTCCCTGCTGCTTTTCACAGAGCTGCAGACTATAACCCGAGCGCTAGAGATTGTGCCTCGGCCAGGGCAGGTTTTCCAGGAATCTGTTTAGACACATACCTGGGCATATTTGGAGCAGCCTGGGAGGAAGAAAGCAAAGTGACTGTTTTCACATTTTACTTTTATATGTGAGGTGTAAAAAGAAAGAGGAAAACAGACCTTGGACTGGACTGTCCTCCAGTTCTTTCACTGCATGCACTCAGGTGTCACCTCCCACCTTACTTTTGAGGAGATGCCTCCCTTTTGCCCGGTATGGCTGTGTGGCACTGAGCATAAACCCATCAGTTTTGGCCCTAAATGGTGCCCTGTAGTGATGGTCACCCACCCGAGGGGCCACGCTGCCCCTGGAGGACATATTTCAAGGTCTCTCTGTATTCCCCTGACCATGGCAGAGGTGTGGGTGCCTAATTTAGGCTTCTCAGATGCCTGAAGTGAGTGGAAAGAATCTTCACGTGGGAATTCTACCCCAGCCGAGGGGGCCAGCCCTGCGCCAGCTGCGGGCACGCTGCCCAGCCCAGCTCCCCGCCTCGCTGCGGGGCCAAACATCCACCCTTCCCTGCACCCTCCAGAGCCTGGCCCTTGAGAGAGGAGCCCACAGCTTTCAGCAGCCTCCCCTCATCCCCAAATCTGCTGACTGAAAACGATCCCCACTGAAATTCCCTGGGTTAAATTCTTCTGCATTTCAAGCGAGAAAATAATAAAGAGACTTGTCATTGTAACAGCAAACAAAACAAACAAACAAAAAAAGAGCCTTCACTTAGAGGGAAATTGAAATTATAGTTTAGTATTTGCATTTACAAGACCCCTCAGGCTGCTGATGTTTGCATTTTCATAACAAAAAGATTGTACTGTTAATTGATGCAAGCCAAGGCACACAAATAAGGCTGAATCTTGGATAATTTCTTAAGGGAGCAGCCACTACAGTTGCTCAGTTCACACTTGACAATGGGTAAGTCAGCAGCGCCAAAAAGCAGCTTCTGTGCCTTTGTCAATAATATGCAAGAGATTCATTGGTAATAACTATTTTATTTATTTATAAATGCAATTATTGAATACACCATGCAACAGCTATCCATTTAGGGCTCAACTTCTCCTTTCAGCCAGACTCTAAATTCCCACTGCGGACTGAGGTTTTTCTTTATGTAGATTAACTGAACCAATTAAGTTTGTGTTACCAATGAATTTTGCCCTAGATTTTTGGAGACCGACTGATTTTGCATTTTCATCACCTTCCCATCTCGGTTGGACCCAACCTCTGGTGAACAAGGAATGTAGCATTGATACAATCTATGGGAAGATAATAAAACTGCAGTTACACTTATTCTTGGCCATATTTAAAAGTTTACTGGATATTTCAGAACCCAACAATATTAAAATAGGAATTGTGTAAGAAAATAAGCTTTTTAAGTCTACTCCTGGAATGGGAAAAGGGGCAGGAACTGGATGCTGCCCCTTGCACCTTTGTGCCTGCAGGACACAGCTACATGGAAACCTGCTCATTACATGGCAATAATTTAAAATTGAGAAAAGCTCTTCCTCATTCAGCATGACCAGGCATCATGATCCAGGCCAAAGGGTATCGCTTCTATCAAAAAAACCCAAACAAAAAGTAAAGTTAAATAGTTCCTGTTTTCATCCTTTCATTATCATCCATAGACGAGTGTGTTCAAGCGGGACAGTAAAGGCTAGTTTAGGGAAAGGTGTCTTTCAAAAGCTCATGTTTCCACCTAGCACACAGGGTGGGTTTGGGAAGAGAGCAAGGAAGGGAGGCAGATCTGGTTTCTGCTCTGAGGCTCATGGAAGCAGTTTATCCCACGTCATTTAATGTAAAATAACTATTTGTTGGAGCAGAGAGTGGATCTGTAGCCTGCCCTTAAACTCCTGCTTACCCCACTCCCCTCCCCTCAGCCCAGCACAACTTTAATTACCCCCTACGATACATTTCACTAGTCCAGCATTACCACTGCAGCGACAGCCTGGCCAGCATGCTGCCATGCTGCCCTTCACCAGCATGGATCTCAGGGCTGCTCTTCTTGCAAGTGGAGAGAATCTCTCCTGCTCTACCCAGAGTGCTGCAAACACGAGCAACATTGCAGAACAGTTTGATGTCTAAAGCATGCGTGGTTGGATGCTCATTTTGATGTGCATCAAAAGTTGCCCAGCATCAAACCACAGCTGCCCCTCAGACCCGCAGGGAGGTTTTCTATAGGAACCCAGTTTGCTTTTCCATCACGGGGAGGATTTGGCAGTAGCTCTTCTGGAAAGGGGACATGCAGCGGGGGAGGACCGGGCCTTGCCTATTGTATTTCTTGGAGCTGTTAATGACCATGTCTCCAGCAATCCTAAAATAAGAAAGTGAGCTGTGTTCAATCCACTCATTGTTATGCGTGTGTTATCTGCGATTGTTCCCCGCCAAATGGGGAAATCAGAGCAAAGTTACATGCTGTGTGTCAGGTGGCCCAAACTGGAGTCACAAGGCCAGAATACCAGTAAACTTCTGGAAAGTCCAAAGCTGAACCACCACTACCCTGTTCAAGACTATTTTTAGCATTGTCAGCTGTGGCCAGAGAAAACACCAGGAGAGGGGCTGTGAGAAGTGGAAGGGAGCTGGGGGCATTGCCAAGCCCACCCCAAGGCAGGAGGAGGTTAAGGGCAGGAGAGCTGCCATGTCCTGCTTTCACATGCCGGCCATCTTCACCGGTGCGAGGGTGTCCAACGTGCGCAGTCATTGCTGCCCTATTAAGGAATGTTTGCTAAGGCTGGACTTAGACCTGCCATTGCAGCGAGAGGCAAATAAAAGTGAAATCCAAAGGTGGCCCAATCCCGCCCTTTCCAGGGCCACTGGGAAGAATCAAACCACAGAAAACTTCAGGTCACTTTAAAAAAATTAGCTGATAAACGTCATCCTGATACAGCGTTTGCTGCTGTTCAGGAAATTGGGTATCCAGATTAATGCAGGCCAGGAGGGTCATCCCTCAAGCATGTGCCTTGGTGACCCACGGTGTAGCTTTGTGGTCTCAGACCCATTCCTGGCATCCCAAATCACTCAGGGTCAGATGCATTTGATTTGCCAACGACCTTCAAGTCCAGTCTGTTTTGAAACCAGCAATTGTACTATTGCTAAGTTTCACAATCCTGGTGTTTCATCCTTAATTTAATTTAGTTCCCCTAAATCTTGCTGGCTCCTGACATGATTAGAGGATTCCACGTTGCATTCTTACAAAGAAAAAAAAATAATTTCAAATTACATGATTACGACAGAAAGCTTGGAATCGTGACCTCCGAATCTCATCTGGGAGATAAAAAATAATAATAATAATAAAAAAGCTGTAGAAAAATGACACCTTCTGATTTAGCCTGAAGATTTTCTGAAGGGCAAATCCCACGATTTGAAAGAGCTTGATTTATGATATGGGGGCACTGGGGACTGGTAACACCTTGTATATAGTCCTGGTTGTGCCTTTCTTCAGTCCGCCATCCCTGCTCTCAAAAAGGAGAATAACAGCACCATCTACTGCCTTTCCTTAGCATTGGCTTGGAAAAACCTGCAGCTTCATCAAAGCAGCTCCCCCAGGTCATGGCTAAGGTTTTCCACTGCCTGGTGATACAGCCCAGTATTGATGGAGCAATCGGAACAAACTTGGCCTGCAAAAATCAAAAGCGGCGTCTTAATTAAAAAAGACGCGTGTTAATTGTTAGAAATTCCAGCCCTGAATAATTCATCTTCTCCCCAGCTGCTGACAGTAAAAAGGATTTCAATAGTCCAGTATTTTCATATAGTTCCCTCAAAAGCTTTCATGTGTTTATTAGCAGAGCCTTAAAAGGCTGTTTGTATAACTCACAATTTCTACCGGGCCGGCGTTTTCACCGTCACCAACAGTTAATGAAAGAGGTGGTACATCGCTGCCTGTTTCAAACCAGGTAAATCTGGGTCTGTGCTCTCCTCTGGCATGCTCCCAGAAGTTTGTCTGAAAGTCAAGAATGTGCCATGGTTTAATTATGCTTCTAGGTCAGGTTCTAAATGAAAGCCCCGTTATAAACGGCAGTCTCGGAGGAAAGGTCCACACCGGAGTTTTTAGCCCCAAGTTGATTACCGGTTAACTTAGAGTAGTTAACACATTTGTAATGTCTGGTCTGGATGCTTCCCAGATGTTTGTTGCAGGATACAAACATTTGTGGTTTATAATGTAAACAGGTACACCTACATTTTTTTTTTCGTCTGGGATTGATTTCTGGTTGCAAACTCTCTCAATAACCCAGTTGAAAACGCTCAGCATCCAGATGAAAACTGAAAGAAAAAAATATCTATCTTTTTCCACATCTAGACCAAACCATTTTATGGGCCATGCAATAGCTTTTGGCAATGCCTTCAAAGTGTCAAGCCCTGACGATGAACATGGGCAGTGACGGGGCAGGTGTGTGGCTGGCCACCAGCACTGTGGGGCAGCAGGAAAGGTGATGCTGAGCCAAGGAGCAGCCTTGAAGGCAGCATGCATGGGCTTGTGTCTTCTGAACACAAGCCAAGACGCTGCTCTGATGGGTTGGCACTGTAGGGGCCTGGGCATGTAACCAGAGAGAGGCTTTGAAAGACATGTTCAGCAAAATATATAGAGAGCAATGGTAGGGCTCATGGAGAGATGAAGCAGTGCAAGGGAAAAGTGAAGCACATGGCCCCACGTACAGGAGTCCCTCTATCAATCCTGTCATGCATGACTATATGACCAGAAAATGGAGATGAGCCAGAGAAGAGCTCCAACATCCCTCTCACTCCCACCTCACGTGAGATGCGAGGGTCAGGCCGTGTCTTTGTATACAATGCACAAGTCCCTGGGCTTATCTGCTCTCAAGTCTCTATCTCGATAATTCATTGTCCGCAATCCTGACAATGTGTTTGCAAGGGCCAAGCTGGACCCTCCCCAGATATTTGAGGCTTTTCAGGGATAATGCTTCAGTGCTGTGACCTGTGCTGCACGTTGACAAAATTTAGATGGTTACGATGCAGTGGCTCCTGGAGTGGCCCAGGAGCAGGAGGGGGCTACAGGACCTCAACGTCCCCATGGGCTGTGAGTGCTGCACCAATCCTTCAAGGGGCACAGCACACACATAAGAATCTCACCAACAGCCTTCAAAGCCTGCTCTTTGCTCCCATTTATCTTATCTAGCACCCTGCTGAAGTATGGATTTACATAATACATACCTAATATTTTCATGTTCCTATTCATCGAGAGGATCTTGACACTGTTTTCTTTGAAAGCCTTGCCAAAAACGATCAAGCTTCTTACAACAGAAGATGGTTTTATAGCTCTGAAAAGGATTTTCTCCTCTGTTTGTCTTCTGAATATCTTCACATAGGCTGTTTGATACTGTGATAAAAGCCAGGCACAAAAATTCAGCAGTGATGGGATCCATGGTTTGGGTTAGTGGCACATTACAGAACTCCTGCACTCAAATTACTGACTCAGTATGAACCATTTGGTTCACACCCTCTGTCTAGCTACAATATTTTCCCAAATTGTCTTGCAATATAGCTTTTTAATAGCCAGAAGGGGTCAAGCCTGGCCTACTCCCATTTGTCACACACAAATTTCCAGTTAAAATGTCCCATTCCCCCTCTCCCCCCCTTTTTTTTTCCCTTAAGCATACAACCCTCCCTTCCCACTTTACTTTTCTGTGCCAGTTTAATTTTGCCTGGGACACTGGATTTTAAAAGGCTGAAGAAATGTCTATAAAGAAGAAAAGCCACTAAAATAAATGATGTTCAAGTTACAATATTGACCTTAATACAGCTACAAATGCACGCAAGCTGCCTGCAGACCACAGTATCAAACCACTGGAAGATTTCTCTGTACACAGATGAACTGCAATATATCTCTTGCCTATCTTTTGCTTTATTTTGAAAGGACTAAAGAAATATTTGCTTTTATATGACTGTTTAGGCATAAATTCTTCTTATAGCCAAAGGCAGACAAAAGAAAATGAGCAGTAAATTACCCATTTTAAATAGTGATAATGATCAGATCCTGGAACAAACCATTGGGTTAGTGGTTGATCTTTCCACTTTCATATTGTGCCTTTATAGAAGACATGCTGTAGCTGAACACAAAGTATTTGCCTTGATACAGGAGAGGATGAAGTTTGGTGGCTTGAGCTATCCAAAGACTCAGACCATGGCACAAACTGTCTCTTCTGATCTTCAATATCTGCAAATTTGCTCTGAATCAGGGATTATGAAATAGCAAAGAGTAAATCCCTTTAAAATTGCCAGTAAATGTCAGGAAATGCACTTTAAACACACAAAGACACAGGTTCACTCACAATTGTTGCACAATAGATGACAAATAGCTTGTGTGCTCTGTCACGGGCCCCTTTATCTCCTTTATCCACTACTGCCAACACCAAACACTGAATGTCAAAATCCTTCTGTTTCCAAATCCCGAGAATGTTTTGAAATACTGAGATTCAAAAAAATGAAAAAAAAAAAAATCCCCCAAAGTGTTGCATTTTGAGTTCTTGTTTTTTATGTTCTCAGCTTCTCCCCTTTCTCCAGCCACACACTCATGTTTACCATCCTCTTGCTCTTAGAAAAGCCTCGTATCACCAGCTGCTCGGGAAGTGGAGCAAAACACCAACTGCGAGGTGACTTTTGGGGTAACAAACCCAACACCAACAGCACAAATTGCCAAGTCTGACATGGCCCTGTTTCAGTTTGGTTTTGTTTTCATCTTCTATTCAAGACTGCCAACCTGTGTGGCTCCGTGACCACGTGTGCTCGTGTCCACATGGGCATGAGTACCTGATAAGCAGTCTGAAAAATACCTGTAGGTCACAGTGTGCATTAAGGAATCCAGCCCTCATCTCACTCTTTCCTATGGGACTTAGTTAAAAAGCTCCTCATGGTGGTCCTCAAAGAGAAAACATGATTGTTTCCTATTTCTTGACCCATTCTTATTCATGTTTTCAATACTCAGCACCTTGCTGTCAGAAGTTGAGAAGCTGTTGTTACACCCTACCTGAAGGTGAGAGATAGAACAAACCAAAACAGAAAAAGAGAAGTGCAAATGAGTGTGGTACTTACTCACATGAAAAATAATTCCATGAAAGGGGAATCTTGCTTCCCAAAATAGCCTGGCACCAGGCTGTAACAAGAGACCCTTTTGATGATGCCAGCTGAGGAAAGTGAGCACAACACGACCGCCTGCCCTTACAAGAGCTCAGACCGGACAACACAGAGGTCTCTCTCTGCTGCAACTGTCTGCTTAATACCATTGATTTTAAAAGAAAGGAGTAAACAGAACTTTGCTTCAGAAGTTTCGCCGTCCATAGAGATTAAACCTGGCCGGTTCAAAAGGCTATTATTTCTGTGCCTCCTTGTGCAGATATGATCTCAAGAAAAACACACATCTAGGTCTAATAATAACAAATAATACAGCTATTCATCCAGCCCGCTGCTTACATGATGGCAATTTCCCCATAATTGCAGGTAAAAGAAACAGGCACACAAACAGCAGTCTGTAGTAATCCTGGGCTACCCAGAGCTTGGGCTGAAACTATTTCTTGTAGGTACATACACTTTTGGGAAGAAAACTATTTCAAACTCCAACAGAATTTCGATAAAGCTTTTCTCCATCCCTGCCTGAAGCTGTATTTGTACCAGAAAAACACAAGGAAATTATGAATAAATAAATGAATAAATAAAAATAGGGTGAGCACAAAGGTGTTTCAGAAGGAAACTGGTTTCTGGGTGGTGATGAGACTCAGCCCCTTTTGGTGTTGGACCTCCAGGCAGTGAAGCAACCATTGAACCCTCACAGCTCCTTCCCCGCCTGTTACGTGAATTGCAAGACAAATTTACGCCCAGGAGTCAGCGCCTGTGATTAAGCAAGTGGGTAAATGGAGTGCCTGCGCCCATCCTTTCTCCCTCCCAGGGCTGCGGGGGTGGCAAGGCGGGGTGCTGTAGACAGCAGATATTCGCTCTCCGATAAGGTCAGAGCAGCTCCTGACTGCAGCTGCCAGCACAGGGAGGGCAGTGGGGCTCTGCGGGCAGCCCATGCGGTGCCAGATGGGATGCTGCAGCCCTGAGACCCCTTTGCTCACATCGAGAGAGTGAAAAGGCTCAGGGGAGACAGTCATAAAGTCACCTCCAGTATGTGCTGGGACCTGTAACTCAGCATTGGCCTAACCAGGGACATGGCACATGCAAATGATGATGATTATTGCTCAGCACTCATTAAGTTGTTAAACTCAAGGTCACCTGCAGCATACCAACAAGGCAGGGAAGGAGCGTCGTGTCCCTCCCATGGCTCCTGCGCCTCGAGGCAGCCACCCACAGCCACTTACTCATTTTGGCATCCCATCTGGCTCCTCACACCTCTGCATGCACCCCTGTGCCGTACACATCAGCACCTTCGAGCCTCAGCTTAGGTGCTGCCTCCCATCCCCACGTACCAAACTGGGGCTGAGCCCCAGGGCCAAGCACAGCTGCCTCTCCCCAAGAGCTTGTTCATGGTCACTGCTTGTTTCTGAGATAAAAGCAAGTATTGTAATACCAAAAACTGTGGGGCTAATCCTGCTTGGAGCTGAAGTTGAATGCTCTGTCCCAGGAGGGCAGCCATAGGACAGGAAGAAATGCTGAACACTCCCTCTGCTCATCCCATGCCAGAAGAAAGACACCCAGGCAGGAGCCACCTCTTCTGATGCTTCTGCTTCCTTCCAAAGCCTATTAATGGCCTAGGGACAACTTGGTTTATTTAGAACACAAGGTGGATGAAGCAAAGGTAAGTCCCTCACTAGTAAACGTTTTCCATCTCACAGCAGCTGCATTTCCAGTGACGTGCAGCTGTCCCCAGTCTGCAGGCATCGGGGGACACACCAAAGGACAGCACACAAACAGACAGCTGCATATGCAGTGTGCTGTGCATCCAAGCACCCGCGAGGCTGGCAGCATTCAGGGGAAAAAGCAGAGGGGTGAATACACCCATGCAGGCCTCCATGCACCTTGACCTGGGCACAATGCCTTCGCTCTTCAGCCTGTCATTTTCCTGTCCCCATGGCCCAGCACTCAGCTGAGACAGTGGAGTAGACCTCAGAGTGAGGTGTACCCCCATGGGGTGGCAATAGGAGCTTGGAGAAGTCCACCTCCTCTGCCTTTATGTTTTGTTCTTTCCCCCCCTCACCCCAATCCAGATGGGATCCCCATTTTTGGATCCAGCTGCAATTGCCCTTTCAGAGCCCAGGACTACATTCAGAAGCCCAAATGTCTCCCTTGGATGCCATCTAGTGCTCACTGTTGAGAGCAGAGGAGCCTCGCAGATGCCAGGAGCTGAGGGGGTGGGAGATCGTCTCCACTCCTCTTCAGGGACTGCCACCAACCTCTTTAGGTGTTTGCTCACACCAGACTTTATTTGCCAAAATCTCGCTGAAAATCACCTCCTATTTGGTTCGACAAAGCTTCTTACAACAGTTTCTTTCTCTGTTTCTATTTTTGTCTCTAATATTGTATAATTTCAGGAATAAGCGATGATACAGCAATGCAAACTCAGGAGGTAGGACTCCTTCAGAGGATAACATTTTCTGGAGCCATCTAAAAGCTGTTCCAAATCAGTGAAAATAAAGTTTTCTTGAAGTGCCAGTCTTGCAGATCTATAAGAATAGGCTCTCATATGGTGGGAAGTGCCTCTTTTTCTTCATTTGACTGTAACATGAACCAAAATATCTTATATGGATACAGCCACCTCTTCAGTGGGCAGCACGGACCCCACACGGGGCTCTCCTCCTGCTTTTGAGGGAAAGCTTTGATAGATTTTTGGGAGCCAACATGGTGAACTCAAATATAAGAACTTTCTTCATGGATTACAGGGAGGATAGGTAAAAAAATAGGTAGAAAATAGCCTGGCACTTAAGAAATACAGAAATGTGACTTGCAGCAGAGTATAAGGAATGCAGAAGGAAAAATAACCCTAAAATTTCATATACTTTACAACTTCCTTCAACCAACCTCTTTGTATTCTTCTCACCAGAAGCTAGTTTTACTTGTTTCTACTATTTTTATTCTTTTCTTGCTATGTCCTCACACCTATGGAGTTTAGATCATTAGCACAGCCTGCAGCCACAAGTGCCTTAACTGGCCCACCCCACATGCTCATGCCCCCTGCCCCACAGCTGGGCACCCAGTCAATGCCACACCCCTTGTCTCCTCTTGCATCCTGCAGAGATGCTTTTGGTCTCCAGGACACAAACCACCCAACTGAAGGCTGGGGCTTGTCCCAGTGCCAGGATACAAGGCTAAGGACACTTGGTCAAACCCCAGGATTCATGGATCCTGATGAGGATGGCAATGTATTTTATCTAAATTCCAACACTATCACTTTGTCTGCTTCCCAGTGCTGCTGGCCATGATTTTACTGCATGATGCCTAGGGAATGGTCATCCCACCAGTGAGCACAGTACTTGCCAGCCTGTAAGGCCCTTTCATCACACAACCTCAGTCCCCAAAAGTGGCAAGAGACTCACAGAGACTGGAAACCTCAGTCCTCAACCCCTCTCCCAGAGCCCAGGAACACACACCCCATACACCCCTGGTGCATCACAGCCTCGTGCCTCCCAGCATCTAGCTCAGGTCTGTCTCACCGAGCCCAGGTCTCACCTCTGCACTGCAATGTAGACATATCCTCAGGACATGTCTATTCACCAGGCTCAGGCTGCTCTGCTCTTGCTCAGAGCTGGCAGGGTACAAGTCAGGTCTGGTCTGGAAGCTGCAGAGCAGCGTCGCAGTGCAAAGTGAGCCCAATTTGCCTGGGCACCACGCCACGCTGAAGCTGCTCTACAGCACACATCCAGCTTGGGGCAAAAGCGGTGAAGGCTGCGCAGACGTGCTCCTCCAAAGCCTCCTGCTCTGGTTCCCAGCTCCCTATCACCATTGCTTTCCCAGAGCTGTGTTGCACTCCCACAGCTAATCCTGCCTTGCTCTGCCTCTGCTGGCATCTGCCCCTCCCAAGGGTGGCATGTCTTTGCTCTTGCTGCGGCGAGGCCATCAAGAAGACCATTGCAGCTCACTACCTTTGGGGTAACACGCAGCTCCTGCCAATCATGCTCCCATTTCAGAGGCACTGGGATCGAGCCTGCTAAGGTAAAATGATTCACAGGCTTGCTTGCCATTTTATTAATTCCTTTTTTTTCATCTGCAATTTCAAATGGTGTAATTTTGAGATCAAAGTCCTTCCTCTGTTCTAATGGCTCCATGTAAGCCTGACCCTCACGCATACAGGAGCCTCAAGGGAAGACATGAGACTCAATCTCAGCCAACACGAACCAATTCACAGAAGACAAACTGGGCTGAACTTTGCTCTCACTCATACCCATCCAAAGTTAATTGGTTTTAATGTGAGAAGAACAGTAACTCTCAACTGATTCTTAGTCAGATCAGACACATCCCTGCTGTGTACTTAAGAAAACCCATTGGATGGTGCTGCCTGTGAAATAACAGCAATTACCCCTGGCCTGAGGCGAGAAAGAGTAGCTGGGGAGTGTGCTGTATGGACAAACAGCCAGCAGAACACAAGGTAGGAGGCTGCCATCTCCTTCCACTCAGTGTGTTTGGCTTCCTGAGCAATACTCAGCTCCAAGGTTGATCAGAGTTGCTCTTCACACTCTACCTGGTTTCTTCAGCACACTACAAATAGCTCCATGCATACCCTTTCCTCCCTCCTTTCAACACTGCTATTCTGCAGGAGAGAAAGAAGTTAAGTAGAGCCCAAAATGCACAGCTTGACATAGGTATGAGGGAGAACATAGCTCCCACCCAGCTGGAGATGCTGGTAGACATTGTCCAAGGTCATTCCACAAGTTCAGAACAGGAGAGCCTGCACTTGGGACAGCTGCCAAAGTTTACCATAAAGTAAACTGAAGGGCAGTGGGACTTTATTTTGGTTCAGACCTGTCATAGTAAAGCTTGGCTTAAATTGATTAGGTGTTGTTTTATGATAAAATGAAGTAAAACCTGTCAGAAAGAAACATCACAGCTTGCTGTCCTTTGTACTCTGAGCAGTGAGTCTGTACAGCCACACTGGTCAGAAAAATAACAGGGCAAAGACAGAGCCAGTCTCACCAGTTATATCTGAATGTAAACATGGGCTCTCTGGGGCATGGATGAAATCTCCAGCCTGAGGGCACAGGAAAAGCACTTAAGGTGGTTTTAGCTGGACTTACCCTCCAGGCTTAGCTCTCCCTTTGAAGGTGGTCCCAAGGCAGCCTGCAGACCCCTAAGTGATGCCCTCTCTCCCTTGGCTTGCTGGTCGTGCACTGGAACAAGCACTAAACCGCCCTGCCAACAGCCTCTGTTATTTTTCATTTGATTTTTCCCAACACAAACACTTTGCTGCTACTGCCACTATACAGCAATGCAAGGGGCTGTCCCCTTCTGGAGCTGCAGTCCAGCTTCCCCTCCTGGTCCTTTCTGTGTCACCCTGTCTGGTGGCACTGCTGTTTTAGAAGACTGCTCAGGTCATGCATGTTGTTAGAGCCCGGCTGGATCTGTCTCTGATGCCTGACAGCTCATGAATCACTGTGAACCAGGAGCAAACCGGCTTCCCCTGCATTTGAAATGAGCTGAATCTTTTTCTCACAGACCTACTTCATCATTCCCCATTAAAAAAAAACAAAACCAAAAAACCCCCAACACAAAACCAAAACAGGACTCTCTTCATTCTTTCACATCTAGCAGAAGCACCCCACTGAACAGTCTCTTTTCCCATTAATAACTCTAAGTACATTTGTTGTGCACGTTGCCATTTGATTTCTGCCTTGCTGATAAAACCCAGGCTCTGGTTTCACAAATCAATACAACAGCCCCTTTCAAAGCCCGTCCCCTGTCCCCCCCCAGCAAAGAGCTTCTTGATGTTGAATATTTCCTTATCTAATCTTTCGTACTTCAGCAGTTCTTCATTTAAAACACTGATGATTAAAAATGCAGAGGGGGTTGATCATAGGGAGAGATTAAAGAACTTTAACAAAGTATTTTAAATAATAATAGCAGTACATTACAGGGAACAATGTCTCCTTATTAACTAACTGCTGTGCAATAGTGCTGAGGGACCCCAAGCAACCGCTCAAAACCCCTCTGCGTCAGGTGCTTAGAGAAGACAAGAGCTGCTATAAAAAGCACACAAACTCCCTATGGGATGCAAAAGGCAGCCTAGCAGATGTTTACATCTCCAATTTCTCACAGACACATCCTTAAGTTTTTCTTAATTCTTACTGAATTCCAAAGATTGATAAATTGCTGCCTGAAACAAGATTTGTAGGAGCTCTATTCTTTGAGCTGTCCTGCATTCTACCTAGAGATGTGCCTCAGATGATACATCAGTTAAAAATAACTGGGAAATATCAAACAATCATATGCAAACCTGTGGGACAGCTACTTATCTTGAATACTGAAATGCGTTCTAGTTGTGCGTTAAGTGACAAGTCTCACTTTTGCCACTGGAAATAGAATCTAAATGAAAAATAAACAGCAAGGACTCAGGACTTCCAGCTAGGAGTATCACAACCCACATCCTTTCTTCCCTAGGGCTCAAGAAACACCAGAACTGCCTTAAGAGTGGCAATTGCCTCTACTTCACATGGAGATCCTGTACCGTAACCTTATGTACCGGGCTGGTTACTACAGACTGGACAGAGAGATGGAATTCAAAGCCAACCTAGGTATCCCATCTACTCTGTGAAAGAAGAGAAATGGGTAAACTCATACACAGTTTAGCATAAAGATCTGTCCATCCAGAGTCATTTCACTGCACAGCTAAGCAGGAGATGGATCTGATTCCTATTTCTTCCTTTCAGTCCCAGTACAGCAAAACCAGCTCACTTAAACCACTGGAGGGGAACTCTAAAGAACCCCAGTAATTACCTTAAATTGCTAAAATAACCATTACCCAATAATCCCATCTATGGTTTCTCATTTGAATCGCTCTGATCCCTTTAGAAAGGAGGAACAGCTGCATCCATCATTTAAAAAGAGAATACAATTGAAGTTACAACAATTCCTTGATTAATCAAAAAGTCGTCACACACATCCTGTGAAACATCCAACAAAGACATCCTAGCTCAGCAGCAAAGCTGTGTTCATCTCAGGTATTTACATAAAAGACTAGGATTAGTAAAAGTGTGATGGCTCAATAGCCCAGAAGGTTTCTCCAAGCTTCAAATTACTTTCTCCTTGTTCCTTTCCATCCTGTCCAACATGTCTTTGAGAGGCACTTATGGCCACACTTCTTACACTCATTCACCCAAAAAGATGTTCAGCAACAGAAAAGAGTGTCCCAGCTCTTCCTCACAGGAACTGAGGTTGTGGACCAGAGTAGGAGGCCACTCAGCAAAAAGCCTCCTTGAAAGTGGAAGGAATCCACCTAAGATTTCATGATCTTAACAAAGCAGCAACAGGAGCTGAAGATCATAACTACTTGTAAGAATAAACAGTTGCAACTCACTTTTTCCTGGATTTGATAGATCAAAGGAGGGAAGTATATTGGGAGGAAAAGGAAACAAAGTTAAAGGGATAAAGGCAAAGCACCAGGAGAGTCTGGGGCTGTCCTTCAGAGAAACAGGCAGAAGGGAAAGCAGAAAGGGAAAATAAAGGAGAAATGGGGGGAAAAAAAAAAAAGAAATAACTAAGAAGGGAAAGTGAAGTGAAAGGGGCAATGGGCTCAGAGAAAAAGAGAGAGGTTAAAAAAAAAAATTAAAGACATAGTCAGATGGGGCACTCTTTAAAAAAAAAAAAAAAAGAAAATAAAGACTAACAGAAAGTACGGTTAAGAAGTGAAGGAACAGACGGCATGAACAGGAGGTCAGAGAACCAAGATGTAACAAACAGTGAGGAATTCAACAAATAAAAAAAGTCCCCTCAATATTAGGATGTGTGAATCTGTTGAGCTATTCCCTCTACTTTCACTTGCCCTAATGGAGTCAGTGCTGGAAACAGAATTTGAGACACAGGCAGGGTAAGGGAAAGGCACATCAGAAGAGCTGAAAAGGATCAGAAGCAGCATTTTTTCCTCTATAACATCTCATATTTTATAGCTTCACCTCAACAGAGCACACGCTCATACATGGTATAACCTTCAGGAGGTGAGTTTGCAGTTTGTCCTACATGACATGCTGTCAATCACTGTATAAATCATTGCTCTCTCAATTTTTCTTATGCTTGCATTCCAAATTAGACTTTCTCAGCAAAGCTGTTGTTCAATCTCAAAGAAGGTTAAATGGTTTTCCAGCTGATCCTTGGCCATAGTTTCTTTCAACTCAGCTCAAAACAGGGGCCAAATCCAAGCTTGGCTCTGCGCCTTCTGTTTTCAGTATTACTCGATAAGTTCCTTTCGTCTGGAGAAACCTTCAGGTTTATCTTCCACTTTTCCCCTGTACACAGATAACGGGCAAGTCACAAGCGCCTTCGCTGAACACGTGTGACTCAGACGGTCATGAACGTAGCGGGGCTCCATTTCCACACACTGACTTACAAGACCCAAAGTCATTTGTTGTTTCCTACTTGTTAGGCTCCCCAGTCCAGTCCAACTATGACAATAATGGACTTAACAAGAACTCATTTTGTTGCTGATTAAGCTTTGCCACCACAACAGCCAGGTAGCATGGAGAGATGTGCTAGTGTAGGACTCTCCAGGGTAGCTCATGAGAGCTACCTACATCTGCATATTCCAGATTTTTCTTCCCGGCCCAGCAAACTTGGCTAAAACATTTTGTTTTCTACTTAAGGGGGTTGTGAAAAAGTTATGTTCTCATCTGAGAGCAGGTCTCCAAAGATTTGTGCAGAGTATGCGAGCTCAGCTCCCACGGTCAGGCCAGCCCCAAGGCTCACATCTGAAAAGGCATCCTCACACTGGAAGCCCCCCGTAGCCTTAGCAGAACAGAATGGTTTAAGCCAGTAAGGCTGCTTCATAGAAATGATAAAATCAGATTAGAAGATCTAATCTTTAGGCAGCAGGAAGAACTGATGGGAAGGCCAGCTGTGAAAATCACTTTCATTACACAACACACAAGAATGGGCCAAAAATGCTACTGTAGGAAGATGTCCTGTATCACGCGTTGGTCAGAAAACATTTGTAGCATTATTACAGTGTACCATTTCTCAAATTAATTGCTAAACTCCTGATAGAACATACACATAGAACATATACATAGGAAAAAGCCAACTGCTTTCAGCGTGAATTGGAACAAACTGCAAAAATTTACACTTATGCACAAACTTGCAATAGGATGCAAATAAAATGATATCCCTGCTTATAAAAGCAGTCATACCAAGCAGACTGTAAAATTAAACTGATGCACTAGCACACAATACAACCTAAGCAAAAAATTATATCCCTGGCTATCTAGTAATACTGCTGCATACATCTAGTGGGCATGATTAGCATGTTATGAGGCCATTACTTTAGCAGACAAAATATAACCAGAAGATTGCTATTTCTCATGAAAAAGGTTTTGGTTTGTTAGTTTTTAACACGGATGGTCAAATTTAGGTTTATTTTCTCAGTACACTGCTGGGCTATTAAAAAAAAGCATCATATAGAGGTTGACTCAGAAGCCTTGGGAATCAAGGAAAACCACCCTTTATTATGCGTGATCTTTGGTTTATCTGCTGATCAGTAAAATATGAGCAGTGTCCCTTCAGTGAGGCCCTAATTCATTAAGATTTTTTACATGGCAATAGAATTCACAGGTTGGAGAGGAATAAGGTTTACGAGTGCTGCAGGTCAGAGTTAACACACGTGTTTTCATAGAATGGTAGGGGGTGGAAGGGACCTCTGGAGATCGAGTCCAAACCCCCTGCATTTCCCCTTGCTACCATCACCTCTCATCCTGTCACAGGGCATAACTGAAAAGAGACTGGCCCCTTCTACTTGACACTCACCCTTCAGATATTTGTGAACATTTTTTTAAGGGCTTTGACTCACAATCAGGTTGCTGCACCAGAAAGCGTTACCTCACTTTGGCTGATGGGTGGTTACTGCCCATGTAAGATGTCTTACCCTTGTATGGAAGCAAGGCAACCCCAGGCAGATAGCTCCATTAACACCAGGGTAAGCCTGGGCAGACAAAGTTCCTGCAGAGCAGCCGAAGGACAACAACAACTTTGACAATGGCAACTTGTATTAAAGCCTTTAGCAATTATTCCTCATCAAAGCCTCTAGATAATTAAGTCCTCTCTCCAATGAGTGCAACAGCTCATGCACGTTTCCCATTGCTGCATGGTTAAGCTTGGTGACCCACATGAAGGACGCTGCTGCAGCCTTGGCCAAGCCTGCATCACACAGACACAAAAACGCCAGTTGAGTAATTACCCCCGAGCATCCGTTTTGTGGCAGCCTTGGCACAGCCTCTAGAGACACAACTTTTCATCCTCAAAGATGATCCCACCAGGATAGATGTGCACAGTGGAGGGAATACTCACTATTTTTTTTTCCTGACAGACAGCAAAAATCCAAATTTCTGAGTGTAGATCCAGATGCAAAGGCACTGATGTCCCTTTGGCTAGTCTGCCGTCTCCAGGAGGCTCTTATTTATCTCTGATCTGATTGGGATTCAGGCTAATGCAACAGAACCAAAAACTCTCTACTGCTCTTGCCATCCTGTTGCCACATCATGAATTCATACGGTGAGAATTTCTCTCAATTTCAGCTCTCCTTGCTGTGCAGTTTTAGATAGAGAGGAGGTATCATTCAATGAACATCTGCAACTTACACCCAGTCCATGTTAACAGCTACCATGACCTACATATAACTAGATTTCCCCCTGCCCCCAAGACACATTCACCTTCAAAATCTGAGTGGGTGAGATTTTACATTTGTCCCCATTTTGTCCTCTCTCTGATGGCTGCCACATTGCTTGAACACAGAGGCACAACTTAGCCAGGAGGGTTCTGATGTGCTCATAGCCACACAGGTACCATGTGAGCCCCTTCCTCCAGGATGGCAATCCCTCTGTTGCTGCTTACTGTGGATATTCAAAGTGAATCTGTCTGATTCTTGAAAGAATGCTTGCAATGGGGAGAAGAAAGAAAAAAGAAAATTAAAGTCGTGATTTATGCTCTGTCAGAAACAGATAATTTATCTCCCCCCTTTTTACTACACACACTACACCCAGGTATCCAGACCCAGCCAAGCAGCTTGCTTGCTTGCTTTGCTTACAAACTCCTAGTTTACCCAGCTTTGGTTCAGAGAGATAGAGGAGGTTTCCTATAGGAACAGGTGGATTATAAACACGGCAGGGAAAAGATGCCCCATGCCCCACAGCAGCTACTGCTCAGGTCACACCACCCTGTGCTCCCTGCTGGCAATAACCACTCTGAACAAGGCTCTTCCCCTGTTCCACAGGGAAGCATCCAAAAATCCCTGCCCAAATCCACAGGTAACACAGGGCTGATGCTTACAGAAAATCACTCACAATTGCAAACTGTCCCAATTCATGCCCTCTGGAAAAAGCACTCCCTTTCCTTTGTGATCCCATAAGCAGGCAGCTGAGCGAGCACATCTCCCTGCCCCTCACCTGTCTTCCAGGACACCTCAGGAAGCAGAGAACAAACATGCCGAACAAGCGGAAAAAATACATTAAAAGCCTGAAAGGCTGGTCAAGAACCATCACGGGGCGTCCA
>JAAGNO010001058.1:0-47013 GCA_033439905.1 Ceryle rudis
CCGGCGGGCGTGCGGCCAAGGTAAGACCCGCACCGGGACGGCGGCCCCCTTAGTATAAGCACGACTCGTAGCTGACACCTGCCTTTCGGAACAGGTTTAAGATGCGTTTGACGAAGCAAGCCAACCTACGGGTGTGTTTTCACCTGGTCTTCGGTGGTTTGTTGTGAAAAAGGGGGCTTTGGAGGGGTGCAGGGTGGGTGCTTCCCTTGACTTGCGCCAGCGGGGTCCTACTCTGAACGGGGCGTGGGTCTCGCTTGTCGCCGCTGCCTCCCAGGGCACCGCTCCCCGTTCAAAAGCCTTTGCTGAGGCAGAGTGGAAAACCCCTGTATCCGAGACTGCTAAATAGGGCGAACTACTGCCCTACAAACTTTTAAGGCTGTTGGCGAAGCTGCGAGGCAGCGTAACGAATGTAAAGGCTGCCCCGAGCGGTATCGGGAGAGGAGGCTTTGGGACTTCAAGCACTGATACTCTTTCATGTTGGATGCTGGGCAAAGTCATCTCGCTCTGCCCGTCAGTAACACGAAGGTAGTAGTATTTACCCACTTCAAAGGGGACTGTAATTCTTAATCATTGTCAGCAAAAGACTTTGAGCTTCTTGGATGAAAGGCTATACAAGTGCAAAACATTAATGCTTTATAGCTGATGAGGGCATATACATTCAAATACTAAGTGACTGCAGAAGCACACAGGTACCATATGCAAATAGAGTAGGCATCAAAAGGAAACCGAAGTGTTCTTGCAATTTAAGAATGAATAAAACATGCAGTCAGTAGTTTTGCATCTTCTGAACTCATTATGTATTAAAATAATGTTGTAGCCCCAGGCATGACAGCATCATAAAGAAACACTGGCAGAACCTGTACTCTGCGGACCCAGGATGTTTTGATTTACTAAGTGCTTAACAGTGAAAAGGAGACCAAAGTCAAACTTCTAACAACCCTATACCAATAATCTTGTCATTGCATAAACTGCCTTGGTGAAAAGAGCCTACACTACTTCCAAAATAGCCATGCAAAAAGGTATCCTTCCACTCTGTAGTGCTGGCCTATGAACACGTGGTATGTACAGAGGGATGGTAAACTTGCAAGTTTGTGAGGTTGAAAAAAGATTACCGTATCTTAAATTTAATCTCTGTCGGGGCTGCATACTGAGGGGCAGAATGGAGCTGCAAGTAGAGGGACATGCCAGAAGGATGTTTTACTAATGAATGCCACTGTCTCCTCACTGCCTTCATTACAAAAAGAGATGGATTCAATGAGATGCCCTCAGCAGTTTAAGCATCGACCTAAAAAGATAAGCAATCAGAGCAGTTCACTCAGCCTGTAGAGACTGAACGGCAGGGACAGTGGAATTTAGGCACAGAGACTTCTTGGATGGATTCTGAAGGGCTTGCTTCAGTTCTAAGAAAAGTTAAATTTAACCCTCCTTCCTCCAGTTCAGCGTCCACAGCCTGGAGGTTGTGCAGAAAGCACCCACATTTTCTCTCATGTGCTCTGAAACAGTATACAATGCATTGTGCTTCGGATTGCAATGCAATACAAAAGCACTTACATTGGAATTATTTTCCCTACAGAAAATCAAGATAAAATGTGTTTTCAGTGTTATCTCCTTGTCTGCGGTGAGCAGATTACCTGTAAGAAAAGTCAATGACAAAGCAAAACAGTGTAGTTATTAATTCTTAATACATTTAGTAGACATTTAGCTAAAGATAGTTTTGTTTTATAAAGCTGTTTAGAAATCCATAAAGCCTGACTGGGGCATAAAGGGTGACAGGCACCTGAGCTAACTCTCTTAACTCATCATTGTGAGTGCTCAGCTCCTTTATCTTAAGTAGGATTTGCCATCTACATTTACATTCTCTTCCAGTTTTAGTCCTAATTCAGCAAATATTTACATGCCTGAGTAACTTGACTCACATGAGTAATCTTATTGATCTGATTGGAGTTGTACATATGGATAAAGCTATTTGCAGATTGAAACGGAATGGACCCTTTAAGCCTGAGTTTCAGCAGGTGGTTGGAAACAGGGATGAGCACAGCAGCCTCTCTTTTCCACAACATTTGAAATGATGGGAGGATTGAACATGATTTTTCATCAGTTACAGAGGCAAAACAAGACCAAGAAAAACAACAGAAAAATCTTATATTAGTAACCTTCTTGCTTTTGGCTTTTTTTTTTTTTTCCATTAACCTTTTAAGCCAAAATGATTAAATTAAGAAGTATTATCCCCAATTTCTACAATATATTTCATAAATAATATATTCTATTTTGTATGAGATACTAGGCTAGTAAATCTCTCATTAATGGCTATTCCTCTCCTTTTTTTCCCCCCAGAATTTCATAATGGGCTTTTCAGTGTTTTAAAGGAGCAACAATTAAACCAAGAAAGAAGTTCATCAGAAGTCCAGATCAACAACAGCTGACCTAATAGAGCCATCACAGTCCTGTCTGCCACATTCTGCAAGATCTGGAACAAAGGCCCCTGTCTCACACCCTAGGAAGCAGCAGAGGCTGGAAGAAAGAGACACTGGTGATGGGAAGATGTACATGAAACCCATCTGGTTGAAACAGTCCATATAAATTCTTTGGCTCTCATAGCAACTAGTGAAAGTTAAAGAGCAAATCAAACATCGGGCACCTCAGGTGAACTTCCAGTGGCATTAAGAAGGATCCATCCAAGGGGACTCTTAGGGGTCTGTACTGTTCAGACTCACGAGAAATTGGACATGCTGTTAACTGCTCAATTCAGTCTGAATATTTAGGGTGAAATAATGTCAGACTCCAACACAAAACTGTTAAAGTCCCATTTTTTTTTTTTGTTTATAATTTTATATATTAATAATATATATGTTTTAACACCTAACATTACATCATTATGGAATTACCTTAACAGTGTAGAATGGATTACTGTAATAGCACCAGTCAGCACCACGCCAGTGGTCCTACTGGCCTCATGTACTGTTCAGCACAGTGAGAGTTTATAATATGAGAACGCAAAGAGTATTATCCCTCATTCTATAGGTAGAGGATTGAAGCACACAGAGATAAGAGATAGCCAGGGGTCATGCAGAACTGATAACTCAGATCTGTGAAGTCAGACCTTAAGGTCAAGCCCATCCTCCTTTCCGAGGAGCTGTTACTGCAAAGCCTAGCATTTGTTTTCTTAAGATGGGCTGCCAAACCCGACAGCTAAAACATACTTGGAAATACAGTACTATAGAACTATTTGCTTAATAGTAGTTTTCCTAAAATATCTGCTACAGCATTATAAATAGAGCATAAAAATAGACCATTGAAAAGAAACCTTTGTTTGGTCAACCCCAGTGCTGCCTAGTACTCTATTCCTGTACTTTAAATGAATGGGCTATTTAGAACAGGGCACTACAATGAATGAGAACTTCAAACAGCAGACTGTTCTCTTTGCAGAGGCTGTTCCTAGTACTGGAACACAAAAATACATCAAGCTTTTATTTTACCCCTTTTTTTTTTTTTTTAAATAAACATTTTGCGACTCCTTTTTATATCAGCAGAAACTACTGCCCTACATATAAAGGCAAACATGGTAGTCCTTTCATTCGCAGAGCTAAAACAAACCTAGAAAACCTAGAAAAGTCATACCCAGATTTTTAAGTCATTGCACTAGACTTGAAGTGTCAACATTCTTTGCAAGATCAGCAGTGTCATCATTTAAATCAAGTATTGGAATTTTGTCTTGCAGCACATGGTTTCTAATGCATGAAAGAACAGCAAAGGATAGCTGAAACTTTCAGTGTCAAGATGTAACCCCTCATCTCTAACAACCGGAAACCTTAAATCAGATTCATACTGGTAGAGCCTAATAGGAGTTTTAAACTTCTCCGTAGAGAAAAAAAGAAATTAAAAATAAAATTAGCATTACACCCCTTCTGGAGTTTTGAAAAACCATTATAAAAACATGGTCACACTTCTCTGTACCAACCAACAGCCCTGCAGGTAAACCTCTGGAAGTTTTATTTGGGAATAAAAAAAAAGCAGTTTTACAAAATTAGGTATGCCACTAATAATTTTAATTTCTATTTATTTAACTTAAGTTTCATATATATCCATGTCTATCTCTGTTTAGAAGTACAGGTAAAGAATATGAGAAAGCAAGAAAGGTGAAGAGTCACTATTTAAGTCAGGTCTTATAAATGAGTATATGGATTTAGTGTAGCATGGACTATTTTCTATAACCATAATTATTCAAATAAGTTCAATAAAACTGTAAGAAAAGCAATGTATCTAGCAGAAAGCTATACATGCCTGTTCCTTTGCAGATGTAAAAAATAAATAAGTACCAAAGCACCCTGGGAAGCCAGTTGTCAGTCTACAAAATTACTGTAAATGTCTGTTCTTTTTAGACATGCTGGTACCATAAAAATCTTTGGAAGAGGCATTGATCGTGGTCTTTCATGATATGTTTCTCAAGGAACTGGTTGACTGTAGATTTTGTAATAAAAGTATGCACTTCCACTAGCATCTCGGTTTAAATTTTGTACATTTCAACCTTTGTTCTCTTCAGCTGTCCAAGGCAGTGCATCTAGAGAAGATGGAGAATGTGTCTAGTTTCCCTGGGGATTCAGATGGAATCCGTGTGTAAATTTTTCTTAATTTCTGGTACAAATAAATAGTAGTTATTCACCAAAACCTGTTCTTGACATTTTCTATCTTTCTAAAAATACAAAGTTCTGATAAAAAAAAGATATAGAAAACTTAGTTTAAAACTGCTGGTTAGTGTAATCACAGTGCGTTGTAACATGACATCATGATACCACACTAGGCTGACAGCAGAACCCAGACCACATTGTATTTGTGCCTAGAGTAAGGAAGATTTTTATTTATCTCAGTGTTAAACCTTGAAATCTGAAGGTTTTCACAAATTAAAGAAAGTGTTCTTATTTCAGGACAAAAAAAAGCTCAAAGCAGGGCAGAAGATAAAATGTGCACTAATTTTTCACATTAACAATTGGATACTGTAAATAAACTTCTAAGTGCTAGATGTTTTGCACAGCACACCACTACCTTAACATACAGCTTCAGGGGCAGCCAGGCTCTGAAGGACCTTGTTCTCAGCTGAGCGCAGAACTTTGACTTGGTTGAAACCACCTATTTTCATTTGATTTGCACAATGCAAGACTCATCTGGTAAAAAGTAGTTTTGCATGGTAACAATATGATTACATATATATAAAAAATGAAGCATTTAAGACCCTGCTAGAACAGCTGAATCGACTGAACCCTCCTAGTGCACATAAGAGTGTGCATTTAAAAGTCTGTGCAAATAGAAACTGCTGCAGATGGGAAAGTCAAGAGTGGATGTTTGCATGGATGCAATATAACAATCAAGACTTGATTTGATTTCAAGTTCTGAAAGGCAAAATATGACTGAAATTTGTCATTAACTCCTTGTCTTGTAGATAGCTGTTACATGGAAAAAACCAACCAACCAATTATTTCAAAGTCAGCTTCGTTAATTCTTAAAGTATAATAGCTATTTTAGAAGAAAATGCAAAATGATGTAACAGCAGGTCAACAGGAAAGAGAGGTAAGTAAGGCTGCAGTGAGAAACAGCAGATTAGTGTGTTCCCAAAGGATAATAAACAATTCACCTCTTCCCTTTCCAGTATGGAAAAAAGGAAATTATAGAAGAATAAAGACTGGAACTATTTCCCTTACGCCACATACATATGCTATAAATATTTTGCTAAGGGTCACATAAGATATCGACATCAATCAGCAGAACCATTAAGATGGTAAATAAGCATCAAATGTTTGACTATCATCAGACAAGTACAATTAACATACTGATCTCTCACTGCCATGATAGCCTTTATCCTTCTTGCTAGTGATCAGCTGCAAAATATTTGTGCGAAGTGGGAAACACTCCAACAGCACAAGGAGACCAAACTACATCTTTAGTAAGCAGTAATGACTAGAAGCCTAACTCACTGCAACTCGGAGTTGGAATTACCTCAAGCTTAGCTTTGTCTGCCCCAGTGCCTTTGGTCCTTGGTGCAAGTTTCTTTTTTAGATTAAGAATGACCTTTGGGGGTAAGCCTGGCTAACTGCATATTTGTTTAGAATCTTCAAGCATGAAAAACCTGTTAAAGTCTTTTATAATCAGTGATTTTTTTTTTTTGCAAGGTGAAATAAAGTGTTAAAGTAGAATTTCCACTAAGAGCTACTGAGAAAGGCATCAAGTGAGAGCTCTCCCCTCATATATGATGTGCATTCACAAGAGATCATCACAATGTCTCTGATGTGCACAAAACATTTAACACATTTCAACATTTCCTCTAGAAATGGTGAAAAAAACCACAATGGGAACATTTTTTGCCAACTCAATCTTTTGTTTCTTGGATGGTTTGAAATATTTGTTTTCCCAAACCTGAAAAAAAAATATGTACATTGTTTTTCTAGAGAAAAAGAAAATCACTGGGATACAAATTGAATAATAATAAGGAACAAAATAACTAACAGAATACTTTTGTTTTTAACGTACAGTTGCAATATATACACTAGGAAAAAAACCCTTTTTCATTTTCTTGCTGCCCCAATTGCAATGCATTAGGATCCTACCAAGTTAAGACTGCGGACCCACAAATATTTAGAATCATGGAATGTATTGGGTTGGAAGGGACCTCTAAAAGTCATCCAGTCCAATCCCCCTTCAATAAGCAGGGACATCTCCAACCAGCAGCCAAGCTTGGCTGGCAAGAGGTTTCCAATAAGCACGATGCAGCAGAACTGAGTCCAGTCACAGGAAGGGCCGCACCAGTGACACCTTCCCCCTGCCTGGAGGTCCCACGCTGAGGCAGGGGCTATCCTCATCAGGGCAGTTTTGGGATAGTTTTAAGTGGCAAAACTGTGCTGCAAGAAGTTTAGTGTAACAACATCTGCACATACTGTTCGTTGAACCAGCTGTACATGAGCTTCAAAATGACAGAATTCATTCTTCCTCAGTTGCATTTATTGTGCATCAACTTCAGTCACATTTTACAGTTTTTCACAGAAATGATATAAATTCACATACACAATCACATCAAAACCTGAGTTCTAAAAACAAAAACACTGGGACTCCTTACATGTATACTATAAAATCCTGGCTGTGTTTTCCAGAAAAAAAAAAAAAGAGTTAAGAACAGTCTAGTGTTGAATAGCAGCAAACCCTCCAATATTTATAGTTTTCCTTTAAAAGAGAAAAATCCCTGTGTTTGTTGCGCCATAGTTATTTCTAAAGTTGTGCCCTAGGACCAAAGTAGGATGCATTTTTTTTATTTTTCTTATATTCAACTACAAAGACCGCTCCTCGTGAGAGTCTTCTTCCCAGTTTCGACTCGTGATGACCCTGTCCCCACGGAGGTATTTGCTTCTAAAATAATTCTTGGTCTACACTGGTAGACAACACAGTACCCAGAAGAGAACAGTTCTTTCACCAGCCCTTCCAATAAATCCATGGAACAGATCCAGAAATTCCTGTTTCTGCATCTTCTAGAAGGCCTTCTGTCTGCTGCTTTTCACCTCCCCACATACACCATTCTAGGTTTTGAATGAAGATGCTGATGACTTTGAAGACTCAGTAGCAAGGCAGCATGTAACTGATGCATCTTTAACAGGATTTTTTTAAACCCATTCAACACAAGTCAGCTGCTAGGTCAATGAAAAGCATACTTCAAGTATTTTTGTACTAAGTTAGCTCAGTCAGAGTAGGAATCTTGTTGCTTATTAGCTGACAGACTCCTAGTAACAGGAAACCATCAGCCCTGAAGATCCCTCTTACAGGTTCTGAACAAGTGCTCAAACTGCTTATCATGACATTTTGTACCACACACTTACACGTGATATTTACCAGTCTAGGGCATGCCCCACTTTAAAAAAACTAAACTGGCCAATTGGTAATTCCTCACTGGCATAGGCAACAGCATCATTGCTTTTCTTGATGTAGAGAAGGAGACAGACTGCTCTAGAAATCAAATATCTATTTTGTATTGAATTATTGAAGTACACCACCACAAACACCAGATGTGATGGGACTCAGTGGCAGAAAACATCTAGTCTCAGCTTCAGCACTAGAAACTGAAAAGATCTCCTTTGCAAAGTCACGTATTTCTGGAGAACAAATTTGTATTCTGGAAACAAAATACTTTGGTAGTTTGAAGCATAAAGGTTACAGCAGTACAAAAGTAGCAACAGCTGAATAAAGTTAAACCATTACTTCAGGCCCAACTTTAAACTACTAGGAATTAAAAGTCCTTGAAACTCCAGAACTTTTTTCAGAACTGATGATTTGAAGATAGCCAGTGTCCAGCTGTAACAGGTTTACAGTGTATGCAGAGTTCATCCTTCCAGCTTACCTTCTATTTAAAAATGTGAAAGATGATTGCAGAAGTCATCTGAACAAATCAGTCTGGATATTACATTATCTCATGTTCCCTTCAGAGCTCCAGAAGTCCTTTTCCACATGCTGTTAAGTTTTGATTTGCTGAGATGTTAGCGCCAATAGTCTCTTGCTGAGCAGTGCATTGTGTCTCTGAAGATACTCTATTACATCTCCTTGCTTCTCAACTATCTCTTCCAAACTTGAATTTTCCCTTGAAGTAACAAAAGTAAATATTGTTCCAGTAAGTGACAGCAGTTTTCTAACCTACTAATCATAAACAGTAATCTGCACCACGAGCTTAAAGCACCAGAAGGTCCTGATCAGCAGCTTACTTTATACAGGTCATAATATTCAAGCAAACATTCTTATAATCAGGGTCAACTGAAGGGCTGACAGGATTCACTTTTCAATAGACCTTAACTCTCAAGGGAAAGAGAGTCAGAGTTGTATAGAGTTGCATTAAAATAACTGTTTTGCAATCAGTTCTCACAGGAAGCTTACACTCTTTAATCACAAATAATCAGAGTCTTTTCCTTAGCTGGTCATTGTTGCAGACTTGTTCCCTGGGCATTTCAGAATTTCTCAGGGGAGAAGCTGAATGAAAACCAAATGAGGTCCACCATGCATTCACCATGATGTTTATATCAATATGGAAGAAAGACATTGTATTAAAATTCAAGACAACTCTAAATCCTTCCTGTATCCTGGACATCTACTTCCAAGTTCCATAAAAGCACGTGCATGCTGCATTTGTGACACCAGGGGAAATGCCAAAGTGTTAGTCATCTCAGCACTTCAGCTTTTTACTAAGACACACATACAGAAGCAAGTCAGACTCTATTAGAAACCCTCTAAAAAATTCTCACATGTTTTTTGTTAAGTCATACCAGACTCATTTCAACAACCAGAAGTTCAAGCACAGAAGGTACATGAAGGACAAACAAGCAAAGCAGTAAGTCCCAGTGCTTGTGAGGTTAATGCTGCATAGTTTCTCTGTGTCACTGAGAACTTCCTTACCTCTTAAGTGCCCCACTCACCTTTAAAAGTTCCTTCACAAACTGGAAATATATTCCAAATCCCTTGCTAGAATCTCATGTCTAACTGCTGTCACAGAACAAAGCTGCCAAGCTTTCTTTATCTACTGCCCACAATGTATTTCCTTTCCTGAAAGAACTAGCTGAAGAAGCTAGGCTTCTGCAGGCATGCTTTAACTAACAGTATGAGACACCAGTATTTTTCCTTGAACTCCCATATAAAGTCAGCTAAACAAGATTAAACAGTTATTTATAGCACATTAAAAATTCATGCAGTGAGCCATAAATGGTCAAATTATTTCTGTCCTCACATTTGACAATTTCTGTGTAACAGTTTATTGCCATGCCTATGTAGAAAGTACAAGACTGCTGCTTCTCATCCATGCATGTAAAATGGCAGCCTTAATAGTTCTGAAGGCAAATGCTTATTTCCACCTCTGCTTTGGCCGACAGATCTAAGATTATAGATAAATCCACAGAAAGTAAAGCAGTTACATTAGTCAGTGTTACTTATATACTGAGGCTGAAGACAGCACAACATTAAAACAGAAAATCTTACCTGAAGCCGATTTCTGAGGTAATGTGACTAGGGTAGGCATACATCTTCTCTTCTTCAATTATGTCAGGTCTTGGCTTCGCGTGATTAAAGTTGCTTACTTTCACTGCAACACAGTTTTATAAATTAGTTGGGAAGGAAAAAGAAAGCTTTATCATCAGGCTCTGAGTTTAAAAATCTGTAACAAATGATTTAAGATTACCTTACGATAAGGGGTGGAGAGACAATCAGGGCATCTGGAAAGTGAAGGGAAGCAGAATTTCTCTGCTCTTTCCTGTAAAGGCTGTGATTATAATTCAGGGGGCTTTTTTTTGTGTGGGTTTTGTTTTTCTCCTTTATGCAGTAGAGCTGAGGGGAAGAGACCACAGTAAAGAAGTCCAGGATGGGGAACATGCTGCTTAATATGTGCAAAGTTTAATCTGTCACCTAAAAAAGGGGGAAACTTAGTGTCATCTGAAAGGGTACTGAGAGTCTGTGTCCAAATTCAGGCCATAAAGTAAGCAACATGCCATAAAAAAAAGCCACCAACTTTTTAAAAGTTTTGATAGTAGTATCTAGGTCAGAACTTCTAACTTAAGCTCTTTGATAAATACTATTTTAACTAGACTACCTGCAATGAAGCAGCAGCTTGTCCACCTGCTGTAAAACTAGGGCAGACTTGCCATTAAGTATTCAAACCAGAGTGGCTCTGTGATCAGCTTTACACTGCAAACCTCACACTTTTGGCTACCAAAACCTGTAGTCATTCCTGGGCACCTGTGAATAAAGTTTAAGACTAAATTAAACAGCTGTGGAATGAGGATGGGTGAGGGTGGGAGAAGCTGTAGGCATCCTCTGCATTATTTCTGGAAGGAAGCCAAAAACATTTGCAAGCCATTCAGCATCAGATCCTGATTCAGGAAATGTACCAAGAGATCCAGCGTATGTATTTGGGACTCTACAGTTAGGGCTGCTTGTGAAGCAATACTTCTGATGCCACTAAAAATGTTACAGTCCAGCTTTGAGAAATCCACACTCCTGCAGCTAAGATTGTCCTTACAAGTCAGTAGTATGATGGGGTTTATTACAGGCCACCCTGCTAAAACAGTGCTAAGACCCTCCAGAGGTTAACTACAAGTTAAGCTCAAAGGTTAGTTATTTCCATGATCTACAAATAAAGTCATGAAGAAATGATGTGGAATTCCCAACATGTTTATTTGTGGGAATGTTAGTCTTTTATTCAAGTGATATTAGAAGTATGTAAGAAAGTCGTTAAATACATATATTTAGTACATCTTTAAAAGCTTGACTCCCTACCCTATCAAGAACAAGCTTAAAATAGTAAACTGACATTCAGAGATGTATCCTACTTCATTCCATGTACATTCACCTCACTTCTATGATTGACGTATGTGAAGCCTGTTACAAGTCAATCACAGCAATTCCTCAGACTTCTGAATCTTGCCTCTGCATTCTACAGTTACATATACATACACTGCTGAATGGAGATAACTTTAAGAAAGGCAGTAAGTAGTACTTCACGGGATACTGGGCATCACAATAAAACAGATCCAACAACCCAGAAGAAATACTTAGAATTACAATCAGATATCCCATGCCATCATTTTTTTTTTGGTGCAGCTGTACTATTTAAAGGAAAATAAGTCAGGTACATGAACCTGCTACAGATAAGCATTTATACCTCATTCTAATAGTTAAGAAATAATTATTCCATGACTGAGAAACAACGTATGAACTGGTGCTACCTTTTTGAGGAGTAGTATACTAACACAGGAAAAGAGTTGCTAGTGTGAAGTGACCTTAATCTCCCCACTGTTGCTCAACTACATTAGCTGATCCTATCTTAACAGTAAGTGGTACCTGCTAAGTGCTTGCCCTGCAGAAGGGCACCATAACCCTGAGCACAGGACTGCCCTTAAAGCTGTCCTACTAAAGAAGCTTCATATTTCCATCCAGTCACATACTCTGCTCTGAGAGGGGAAAAAAAAATAAATTATCTGAGCATCACTATTACTACCAACTCTCAAGCCGTTTTCAAAACTGGCCAAATAAACTTTTTTTGCTTCAGTAGAGCTTTAGTTTGATGCTTAGAATGCTAAAAACACAAACATACAAAAACCAAAACCACCACTAGGCATAAGAGACAGCTATGCATGCTAGCCTCTTAATTTACCTCACACTCTATTAGGATGAAAAGCAAGAAAATAAGTTATACTTCCCACTGGAAAAGGCAACCTAGGGTGACTGGAAGTTGCCTCCTCACCTTGAGGCAAGTGTGAAGTTATGTAAAAATTAACTCTAGTTTTGTACACCTAGCTTCAGGGAGTAAAACTTAAGACTGTTTTGAGGCGGCTGAGGAAATGAGATAGCTGCTGCCAAAATGAACTGCCTTACTCCTCCCCAGCAGTGCAGCTCTGCCCCTCCTTCACTTTGGTTCCAGGACTCACTGAACCCTTCTTCAAGCCTTCTTCAGCTAGAAATCACACCACAATTTCCTAATACAAGTTTGTTAACGGATCTGATGGGCATAGCAACTGTCACAGTACAAGCTAGGAAACAAGGCCCTTTCTGTGATGAGTAATTGGAAAGTTCTGAGCATTTATGAACTCTTACTACTATGAAGGTCAACTTTCTTGTAGTTGTTTATCCTTTTCTGCCAGAGTAAGAGACACACAATGCAGCTCTTTGAGCTCCAAGAGGCCTCAGGGTAAGAAATACAGTTTCACTGGAATTCCTGACATTCTATTAAGTTTTGCAAGTTATCTCTTCTTTCCTAAGTTTCCCAGGAAAGTACCTATACGTATGCAAAAGGATGATCTCCAGCATTCTTGGAATAGTTCTGTAGGACTGCCATACTTGTGTTCCCTCATCACTGCCTTTATTCCTCCAGAGGATAGTTAGTCTGCTTTGAGCCATGATGGTCCATTCAGAGGAAAGCCTGACAAGACTACAGCATTCAGGCTTCTGCACAGTTGTAAGAGGAGGAGAGTTTAGAGCTGGGACTCATTTCTTGTTGCATTTTTCTTTCAATGCTGTTGCAGGAGAGTCAAGACTAGGTTTTATTTCCTAGATGACCAAGCTACTCAACAGTATTTCTGTGTCATTACACTACTAAGAACATACCAATGTTTTCTTCTCCAAAAGACATCCTAGATTACTAATTATGAAATCACAAAAGAAGTCAGATTAACATGACTACTGACCACCATAGAAATGGCTTTCACTTTACATTTTAAGCTTCATGCAGTTCTGAAGGAGGTATTTCTACTCTTCCTCATGTTTGATTAGATGAACAAACTAAGGGTTTTTTTCCCCACTGGTTTTATTCCCCCTGCTCCACCTCCAGAGAAACCAGGGCTACAGAGGCTGCTTATCTAAGGTGTCACCTGCTTCATTTGTATCTGAAAATAATCAGAAAGGAGTATCTCAGAAGCAGGAGCATAAACTAACTCAAGAGCAGGAACTACGTGTCATTTCACCAGACACTGACTTCACAGTAAGCATCTCTAGATTTCTTCGGGTAACAAAAAAAGTAATTGCATTTTAGTGTCTTGTACCTTTTCAGTGGTTTTTTAAGATCCATTATTTATTTTCATTTGAGTTCATGCAAGCCATAAACCCAGATAGTTTTTCTGATCTTATCTTAAAAGATATTTGGTTCAAGCACTTAGTAATCAACATTGCAATAGTTTAATGGAAAGAGGTTTATCAAGTCTTGATAAATCACACCAAACCTCCAAGCAGATAACCTTACAACTCTACAGTGACAGTACAAAGCAATGCTTCACAGTTTTATGAAGCAATATCTTATTTTAGTATCTTAGTAAGTATCTCATTAAGCAGTACCTTATTTTTATATTAGCACATATTTCAAAAGCCATGTTTTTGGGGCTTCTTTTTTAAACATTCATTAGAGGGAATCTTCCATTTTAGTGACAAAGAGGAACTGAAGCTTTTGGGGTGGGAAAGAAGAAGAGTTAGGAGAGTAAGGCAGAATCACACTCTCAGCTATGCAAGTCCTACATGTAAATCCTAGAAGCAGTTCTGATTAAGCCAGCAAGCTCTTAGTGTTTCACAGCTTGTGGTGCACACCTTTGAGAACACACTGCTAACCAAACACCCCTGTCTGCAGGACACTCGTGCAACAGTTATGCATTTAGGACACTTCACTGAATCAGCAGCTTTGAGGCAACATGAAGCTGTCATTTAGCAGGAGACCAAGTCAAGCCTGACAACCTTCCCATTTTTTTGGATTTGTCTTAGTTTTCCTACAAGCACTGAATCTTTCAGTATTCATAGTTGCAGGTAAGTGTCTTGGGGTAACCCAAGTGAGCTACTGTGAGGGCAAACAAAACAGCTGAGTAGCAGTTAATAAGTCTCACTCAAAAAGGAAAAAAATCCGTCTTACCTGTGTAAATCACTAAGCATGTCAAGGAGCTAATCAGCTCCAGGCCCAGGACTCCCAGGATAAGATACAGGTACACTTTACTGTGATCAGGAAAGGAGTGCTGCACTGACAGAATCAAAAGCAGGGCTGTGTTACCTAGAAAACAAATGTTACATTTTACAAGCGTAACAATTTCATTAACTGTTGAAAATAACTTGGTACTATTTCATCCCCAGGATCTGTAGTAGGCTGCAATATTTCAGTAACACCTTTCCATTTCATACCATACTTGCCTATTTGGCTAATTCCCTTGACACAGGTGATGCAAACATACAACTGCTGGCAACAAAATGAGGTTTCATTTCAGCCTTTGACTGTAATGATAGAGAACAACAATTTTTCTTTGCTTTGGCAGGGGAGTTGGACTTGATTTCCAGAGGTCCCTTCCAACCCCTACCATTCTATGATTCTTATAGATTTTTCAGACTTAAAACAAGAGTGGAAGAAATGCACTCAAAATACCTAATATAGCATGTGTGGGCTTAAACAGTTTCTAGTCTTGTTGCTGCTACCCATCCCCAAAACTGCTTGGAGATCACAGAACCACAGAATTATTGAGGCTGGAAAAGACCTTTGAGATCAAGTCCAGCCTATGACCCAACACCCTGACATAAGCTTAATCATGCCACTAAGTGCAGCATCCAATCTTTTCTTAAACACCTCCAGGGATGGCAACTCCACCACCTCCCTGGGCAGTCCATTCCAGTGTCTAATCACCCCTTCTGTGAGGAAGAGCTTCCTAATATCCAACCTAAACCTCCCTGGCACAGCTTCAGGTCCTCTCATCCTGCCACTCACCTCCTGGGAGAAGAGCCCAGCCCCCGCCTGACTACACCTTCCCTTCAGGTAGTTGTTGAGAGTGATGAGGTCCCCCCCAAGTCTCCTCCAGCCTGAAGAAGCCCAGCTCCCTCAGCCTCTCCTCATAAGCCTTTCCCTCCAGTCCCTTCCCCAGCCTTGTTGCTCTCCTCTGGACACCTGCTCCAGCACCTCCATATCCTTCTTGAAGTGAGGGGCCCAGAACTGCATACAGTACTCGAGGTGAGGGCTCACCAGGGCCGAGTACAGGGGCAGAATTACATCCCAGTCCTGCTGGCCACACTATTCCTGATCCAGGCCAAGATGCCCTTGGCCTCCCGTGCCACCTGAGCACACTGCTGGCTCAGATTATTCATTTCTTTCAGTTCTCAAGAAGTCACATCAGTCAATCCAAAATCAGAGGGTGCTTTCCTTCAAGGGGTGGATCTGAGTGTATTTAAATGAGGCTAACAGAGCAAGAAATCCAAGGACCTTCCTTTTACAGAGAGATACTTGCACAGGCTTCCAGTTGCCTAGCTATTATTTTAACATTTGTAAATTACTGCAAATTTAACTGAAATGAGCATAATTAGTCAAGAGCAAGTGTTGAGTTAAACCTAACACGCATTCTTCATTCTTTACATACACTCTTCTCTGATACAGAGTGTGAAATATTCTTTTCTTTCCTGTAGAAATGCTATAACCAGTGTCTGGATAAAGCATTAAGTGTGTTAATACCATTAATGTACCTCAAACTGTACAGTTCTTTCATACTGCATTAGGCAAATGAACTATCAGGATGGAAGTAGCATCAGCAGGTATTAGCACAGAAGAGAGTTTGCAGTAATGGAGCTAACCACTGTCTAAACTACAGATGATGAAAAGTCTACAGCACGCAACTGAACATTTACACATGCCCAGAGTTTGTCTGACAGGGGAAAAGTGGGCTTCATCCAAGACTGATGACAGGGCTACATATTCCAGATTACATTACAATAAGCAGAAATAGTCCCTTTGTTCTGAAACATCTTTGAGCTTGCTGTAGCCTGATTTGGTCACTGCACTTCAAATATCTCTATATTCACAGCTCTATCTAGTGGCCGAAGCCTGAAGTTTGTTTTGTGGGGTGTTTTTGGTTTTTTACATTAATCAAGCTGACTAGCTCTTAGTGACCAGGTGGAAAGAACTCTATTTTTTTCTATAAAGCAGGATCACCTAACTTACCAATTCCAGTGACCACAAAAAATTCTACTCCAGTTATTCATAAGGGAGGTAGGATTATAAGAGGCAAAAATACTGTAAAAGCTACCACTGTTCCCTTTTCCACTGCTATCCAGGGAGAATAAAAATCCCCAAAGTTATACAGATTTTAGATTTGTTTGAAATAGTTTCTTAGAAAAGCTATACCAGCTCATTTTGCCAACACTTCTTTCAGCTTCACTGGCTAGTGATGTAACTTAAAATATATCAAGGTAAACCACTCCCATACACTACCCTTTCTCCATACAAAGTATAAAAAGGCTGTCAGAAGCTGAATGTTACACAACTGCACAGAAAAAAAATCAGAAGGTTGCTTTTTTACTTATTTCAGACAGCTGTTAACAACAGGCAATTCATCTGTTTTGATGTGAATTGCTCAGCTTGAAAAGAATAGAGTAGCACATTTCCAGGAAGGACTATTAGTCTTGTCACAGATCTGTCCAAAGGAGTATGAGAATTGAGATCATCAAGCAGCCAAACACAGACCTTGATGGCTGACCTCTAGTCATTCACATCTGGTGTTATTACTCAACCTCACATGTCAGCATTTTTCCACTACAAAGAGTTCTTTACAACATGCATCTGGAAGGCCAAAAAAGTGAGAACATCCATCTGTCTAAATCACAATTTAAAAACCTGCCTATGAGCATTTATAAAAGTTCATAATATACATCTATACATAAACTATTCAGTCTCCTATTGTGTCAGTTTAAAGCTTTAGGAGAAAAAGCCAGAAAAACAAGTTCACTTCACCTGTGGAGTGTATCAGCAGTGGAATCCTTTTTAGGTGTCTTGTTGATCGGTATATTGAGAAATAACCCCTGCTTCTGACTTTACTGTGGTGGTGCTGGATGTATCGTTCAAAAATAACATGCAGAATCCACAGAATTACTTTTGCAATAATTATGACAGTCTGCACTTTAAGTGGGTGAGTATAGTTTCCAGGGCACTTATCCTGATTTGGATTGGGGTAAGAACAAAACATAGCTGCTAAAAATGCTAGAACAACAAAAGCAACCTGGAAGAGAAAGGAAAAGAGGAAAATGCATTCAAGTCAACATTTAACTATATATATAAAAAAAGAGGGTTATGCAATTTATTATGCATTACTATCTGAATTTATTTTATTAGAATTGAGATGATGTATAAAACAGACACTTACTACAACCACTACGTGTCATTCTGGGAACATATTGATGACTGAAGTTGCCAAGTAGTAACAGTGTCTTCCAAGAGGGCAACCCTTCTCCAGCAGAACAGAGCTGAGACTCTCCACTCCTCCCAGAATTTCCTCTAAATCAATTTCACTGTTCCCTGTGTCTTCTCTTCACAGTGAATTTACCTTATTTGTGGACCCTCTTTACTGTCTCTTTTCACTTTTAAGAGGAATTTCATTTGTACTCACTCCTCCCAAAAAAAGCACATCTTTAGACTCATTCAATTGCACTTTCTACAGCTCTGCAGGAGAGCCTCATACTTGATCAGTACAATCTATGCTTCATTAAATTGACATTTTGTAAGTGAAAAAAATCAATCCTTTACTATATCCATTGAAGATAATCTCCAGGTTATGATACAAGAAAGTGAATTATTAACACTAGTAGGCTTTTTTTGCCAGTTTGTAGTAATTCTTTTGTACATTTACTATCAGATCTTTTAATTTTGCTCAGAATTTACGTCAGAATGACCAGAATATAGTCACTCATCCTTTTAGATTAGTGCCATTACACCATAACTTTTCCTGTCTTCAAGACTTTTTTCCAACTTTTCAGTACTGGCGGTGAGCATCAACAATCTTTGGCTAACTAAATGGCAGAGTCTTAGGTGCACATTATCTGGACTATATGTACACAGATGGGGCTTTTTAAATCTTTGCAGAATGTTTTTTTCATGCAAAATATTCTATTTTCATTCAGTGAACAGGAAATTATACTTTCTTATCCTGGTTCATTCTACAGAATAGGAATATTTTTAAAACAGAACTGAAAGCAAAAACAACTCCCACAAATACAGAAGTAAATTGAGAGCTTCTATATTAAAAAAACCAATTTGCCTCAAGTCTACACATCTAATACCTCTAATATACTTAGCTTAAAAAGAGTCCAGTGTTGAGTCCAGTG
This sequence comes from Ceryle rudis, assembly GCA_033439905.1. NCBI lineage: Eukaryota > Metazoa > Chordata > Aves > Coraciiformes > Cerylidae > Ceryle > Ceryle rudis. The sequence goes on from JAAGNO010001058.1 coordinate 18,610, forward strand.
TTCCACATCTCATAACTGACAAATAAACATGAAAACTGAAGAAGATGGAGGGAAGTGTCTGATGTTCACTTGATTTGTTTCCATACTTTGCTCTATGGATATCTAAAGAGCCCACTGCTCACTTCCCACTTCACAGAAATTAACATTTCAGAAGCACTTAATTACTCTTGATATGAACTGCCCTATTGCTCTGGTTATGAATAGAGTTCAGTGATTATGTAGAGAGAAAGAAGGGGGAATAATTTTCACACAATCATCAACACCTAAGAGGCATTACAGAGGTCAGACAGGGTAGAAGGTGGGAGGGGGCGGGGGAAAAAGTGTGTGTCCTATGTTACCCATAAGACCATTACTTCAAATGAAAATTAAATCCCAAATTATTTTGAGCTAGGTTAAGTAGCTAGATTAAGAAGTTAAGTAAGAGGGAATTTTATCAACAAAACTCTTCTTTAATCCTTTAACCTCCTTTTCTCACAAAGCTAAAAATAATCCAGCTAGCCCATATTTTATTTGGCCCATTTGCTGTTCAGTTTTACCATTTTAAATCAGTAACACCTCCAGGTGTTAGAAATGTATTTCAGTACAAAAAAAATGTTACAGTAAACTGATGCAAGCAGAGGTGGCCTAGCATTGCAGCTCCACTGATCTACTACAGCAATATATACACAAGAGGAAACAGCTGGCATTAAGAGTGGCATTTATCAAATATGTTTTGCTTACGTTCTAGGGCAGTCCAATGTGAGGAGCCTCACTCCAGTACAGGAGATTTAAGAATAACTTTGTAGAGAAAAAGAGTAGTATTTAAATTCCATTTTGTGTATGCGCATACAGAGGGGATTAAGGAAAACCAGCGTTAATATAGAAGAATTATTTCTAGCTTGTACACTTTACACTGCTCTCCAGAGTCTCCTGATAGGAGCCAGAAGCCTGCAGAAAAGCCAGGCTTGACAAAAGAAAGCCACTCAAAAACCCCGCACCACCACACTCCAGAATTGCACATAGCTAGGCAGCTGCACCAAAGCAGCAATTTGCTACCTAACTCCATTTCTTGGCACAGGAGGTTTGAAAAGAAATACTCAAAGTTACATACAAATTAGAGATACATTACAGTTCCACTACATAATACTATAATGGCTTCACTTCTTCAGGATACTTGTCCCTTTGGCAGGCTGTGCATCAGAAGGTGACCTGGTGCATCCATATTCCACAACGCTTGTGCTCATGTGCAGAGGGGAAGGAAAGACAATAAACTTGCTTTCCTCATTCATCTTTTCAAGAGGACAGACAGCACCATTTCGTGTGGCCATTATAATGCTCTATTTCACCAACAGAAAAAGATACACCAGTTTGCTCCAAGGACCAGCTGGCTACTGCAGCACATTCAGCAACTTTCCAGGTGAAGCAAGACTTCACCTGGAAAAGCATCTGTTGACAGAAGCCTCAGCAGTTTCTCTTCACCTCTCCACACATTTCAAGAGAGGAAAGTGGTGGAGACAGAAAATGTAGCATTTCCCTAGGATCTGGGAGACTGACAGGTGGCCACATCAGTTATGTTAGTAGACAGTAAGGCCCCAAAGCCAGGTGGAAAAACATTACTCTCTACTACCAACAGCAGCATCTACTTTTGTAACACAGACCTCAAGTGCCATCCTAATGGGACTGCACAAGAGTTCTTCTGGTAGAAGGGAATAAGGCTGAACAGAGTTTCAATTGAGAACACTGGTAGTTTATTCAGAACTCTTCCCTAAGTGTACTTAACAGAGGACATTTCTTGATATTATGAAGAGTCCCACAAAACATTTCCTTCTAAAATAAGAAGGCTAAGGCATATTGTTTGACTAGTTTTATGCAGCTGCCCAAAGCTAGCATAAATAGCTGCTAAAATAATTAGCAACATATACATATGTGCCTTATGCACTCTGGCTTTATACTCTCTTCAGGTCAGTGTTAGTGGCAGTATAGAATAATAGAACCATGTCGGTTGGAAGAGACCCTTAAGATCATCAAGTCAAATAATTCACCTAACACTACCAAAACCACCACTACACCCTGTCTCTAAGGGCCATTCGAGTAGCATTGCAGTTAGATTTTAGGATCAGAGCTCTTCACCTCCCCTTCTTCATGTTTGGCTTCCACATGCTTATAAAGGATAAGCTCACTACTAGGCCCAAGTCTTTCTACTTCTGTCTACGAGGCTCAGAAAGGCTTTCATACTGTTAGGTACGAGTTCTGTCCTTTATCTGTGCTTCTCACCCTTAAGCCCAAGAAGCCAGTCAGAGCAGGAATCAACATCTTTATTCCTTCCTCTCTCCATCACTTCCATACAAAACCTCTGGAGCAAATCCAAATTTGTTTAGTTAGTATAAGAAATATTTTAAGTCTTCCCCTCTGAAATTAAGTTCAGCTTCCAGAAGGCACAGCATCAAAATTATCTTAGCCTGCTATAATTAATGTAAGCATTTCTGCAGCAGTAGAATTATTTTTAAGATACATTTCCAACATCATAGAAGAGCTACTACTTAAAAGGCTTTTCTTCCTAACAAGATAGGTTGGGATGTTAGCACCAACTACATTTAGAATGGGAATGCAGCCAGTACCATGTAGCACATACATTATCAAAATTCATTAGCAAATGAGACTTCACTGGTTTGGAAGAACGTATACAAATAGGAAAGTTCTGTCCATGTAAACAGTAAGAATTCAGAATAGACAGAGCAGATTTTGATAAGGAAATTGTGCTTCTTAAATACTTACATGAGTTAGCAACAGAAAATTGGCAAGGAGAACTGCTGGGATAGCATGAAATCTTGGCCTCAATTGGGAATGCAAGGTATGAGATGAAGTAAGTGGTGCATCCAGTAGAGGATCATCTTCCAAACTCTGTGTTATTTCCAATGATCCCTGGAACAGAAGAGGGGGCAAAGAGTAGTAACAGGTAAGCTCTAGAAGTACAAAGTTTTAGCAATTTCCTGATAGCAATTCAAGCTTTGAGGAAGGAAACTAAATTGAAACTAAAGTGAAAAGGTAGAAAAAGTAACAACCAAAATCTCTCCCGTACTTTATTTAGGTGCTGCAAAAGTCCTTGTTATTCTTATTTCTGTCCAACTACAGTTAAGAGGCAATAACAAAAGCTGCAGTAAACCACTAACAATTTCAAGTGATCCAGCCACTGACATATCCAAACACATGCAGTAGTAGTTCAAACTGAATCCAGGCAAGAAGCAGCAGTTCACAGGAAAGAAGATGCTAAAAAGTGCTAAGTGAGATGTTCTCTGCTTTCACAAAACAGCACCCAGCCCTTACTTATGTTGGCTCCAAGTATTCAGGCTTTGACTTCACATTCAGCTCATTTGTTTTGGCTATTTAAGTTTCCAGAAGTACCTTTTACTTTGTTTGGATTGCTTCCTCCCACACACGAGTGAAAGTTTAAGTATGGGTGGAACGAAAAACCCTTCCTTGTGGACAAGGAACTTCTCCCAGTGCTGTGCGTCTCCGCAGGTCAGGACACAGTCACATTCAATACATCTTAAAATGAAGATAACTTGGCTGCTAAAACCACTCAATCTGCTCAAGCTTCCCTCTTAGCATCATGTTACGTCCCATGCTATGAATTACTTTCTTCAAGAGATAAAGAAACTCAACATTCCCAAGCAACTTTTGGACATTCTTCTCCTCTGTGATATCAACCCTAACCCAGACCAAGACAAAGGCAGACCTCATCCCACTCCAGACATATCACTATACAGGGAGACTTGCCAGAGTTCGCTGGGATATTTATCATTTTTAAACTGAGGACTTCTTGCCATGCCAAAAAGCAGCACAAGCCTCCAGACAAATAGAGCATCATTCTTCTAGATGCTAGCACAAAAGAGGTAAATTTTGGGATCAGACTTAGGTTTTTATGTCATATTAGCCAGGACAATGTGGATTGGCTCCACAGTGCTACTTCACCTACAGACAGCTGTCTCTGGTAAAGGAACGAGTTATCAGGTCATTTAAGCCAGCAACTACTTTTGGTTCAGTACTGTGAACACCCCACTTGCCTAACCATAGAGGAGTGTGAACGGGTCTCTCACCTATTTGTTACCTTTTAATTAGGCTAGTCTTTGACTGTAAGCAACCCTTGTTGAAATACTTTGTTGGGCCTGGGAAATTAAGTTCAGCTTCCCGAACTTAAGGTAAACTAACCTTTAACTGCAGACCTAGAGGTTTACAAATGACACTCCTTAGGTTCTGGATTTTATATCGGTGACAAAGAGTACAAAGATGCCCTCTCTCATCCCTCATTTTCAGGGGCCAGGTATAATGTTAATCTCTGAAAGCAAGTGTGCAGGACCAGCACTCCAGCAGCCAAGACATTTCACCTTGTTCTTTCCTATCACAGAATTAATAGCACAGTTAACAATTCACACCTCCCACAAAGAGTGATTCTTCTTTGGACAATATCCTTTGTCTTATGGCAACAGGTAAGCTCACCAGTTCTACAATACCATGACAGATCAGCACACTCCTTCAGAGAGGAAGCTTTATCAGGACACATTTTTACCCTGTTACTTACTGCAAGACCAGCTACAATCCATCTTTGCATCTTGAAATACTGCTAGCATTAGGAAGCACTGGATGAGGTAACTTTTCTGAAGGGATATTATTACACACAATGGCAGGAGGAGGGGAATTAAAGCAAGCAAGATGTTCAGTCTGATGATCACTTAATCTGACATCAAGAAAAATCTCACAAGTGTCCCAATTCGATCAAATAGGGGATTCATTTAATTAAGATAAGCCAAACCCACAGCTGTCAAACCCAAAACGCCTTAAAAACAAATGGGCTTTCTCTTAGGTACTTATGATTACTACAAGCACCGGTTAAGACTGCAGCGTCTTGGCTCCCTGATCCTTCCCCAGCATGTGACCACCTCCGCAGCAGCCCACGAGAAGGGCGGCCACACGCAGAGCCACAGCCAGCAAGCCTCAGCTGGGGGCGGGAAACACCCAAATAAACAGCAAAACGCCTCGGTCACGACAGCGCAGCATAGTTTATAAACTAAAGATTATACCGACAGGAGCTGGCAATGGAAAAAAAAAAAACCACAAAAGAACTAAACATGCTACACGATCTGCCTTGTTTAAATGAATAGCGTCGATAAAAAAAAAAAACACCCCTACACGAGATTTACGGGAGGGATTTCAGACAGGGCTGGGGAGAGGCAGCCCTCCGCAGGGCGGCGGCCCCTGTCCGCAGGCACGGCGCGGCAGCGGCCCGGCCAGGGAGCGGCCCCCCAGCCTCCTTACTTCCAAGACAGGCACTTAAGCGACGTCTCAGCTGGCTGCTCTCCCCTTCACCGCCTAGCACAGAAAACAGTAGTAGGAGGAAGAGCCGGACCGGAAAGCGAGGCGCTCTCCCAACCGTGCCCACCATGAACGGCGGCCTTGACACTCACCCCAGGAGGAGGAGGGGAAGCCGCCGCCGCCGCCGCCGCCGCCGCCACCACCACCACCCCGGCCCCGCTCACAAACTCACATTATCCAGCTCCTGCTGCTGCTGCCGCCTCACCACTGTCAACGCCATCTCTGGTCACCCCTCCCGCCGCCCCGGCTGTATTTAAGGGGCACCACGGCCCGGCCGCCTCCTGGCCAGGCGCAAGGCCCCACCGCCCCGCCCCGCCATTAGCGCCCCCAGCTGCTATTGGGCCCGAGCTGCCCCGCAGTGCCGGCCCCGGGGCGGGGACAGCCGCGGAGGAGTCGCGACTACGAATGGGCCTTGTTCACTCCCAGCCAGTCCAGCTTTCTCTGGTCGGGGTTCGTCCCAGGTCTGCCCAGCCCGGGCCATGTTTCTTGCTTAAGCACTGAGGCCTTCGTACCTTGCGGAGCCTGGGGCCGGGCCGGGGATCTGTAAGGCCTGGCCGGGGCCTGGCCAGGGCTGCCGCGTTCTCCCTTGGTGATGCTCGGTCAAGTTGACTCTTCAGCCCGGAACTGAGTTTAGACAGGGGTCTAGTTAAAGCAGGCCCGGGACTGGGGTCCCTGCGGGGCAGGTGGCTCAGGTGGCCTTGCAGAAAGTAAACCAGCAGCAGATGACCAGCAAAAGCACTGGTATAAAGGCAGCATAGTGTTGCTTTCTGCTTGCTGTGCAGAATATTTTCCCATCTCCAATGACTTGTCTTGCAGGGACTTGGTGAGGAAGGGAAGGAATCTGTGCTCTTAGTTATTATTTCCAACGGATGTCTTTGCCATGTGTCTGCTTGCCCCTTCAGACCACAGAAAGATTTTGCATGCACAAGGAACTTAAGTTGTCAGAGACATTTCTGGCCCAGATGTTTATTTTGCGAAGAAGCAGGTTTTCTTTAAAACCTACTCACTGCTAATTTATAACCCTTTGTTCCCACACTGAGAGAGGCTACGGCCACTCACAGTGTTCAGGCTACTCACTTTACAGATCTCTGTCTTACACCTTGACACACTTTTGTACGCTGAATAGTCCTTGACCACTTAGTTTGTCATTCTTTGTCATCTTTATTAGCTTCTCTGACCATTTTCAGCTATATCCTTTCTGAAATGGAAATGATTGGAATAACAGAAGTGTCCAAGCATGTGCATAATCTGAGTTTACAAAGCAGCATGTTTATTATCTGTTGTGCGCTCTGTTCATCTGCTAATGCTTCTTAACCTTCTGTTACTCAGTGTGACCAGTTCTGAACTTTGAGCTGAAGAGGACACTGAAGAGGATCAAAGCTGTAACAGAGGCTCAAAAGACAGAAAGACTGTATCATCTCCATATTGGAATTGTTCTTTGTGTACTATTTAAGAGAAGATGGGACTGTCATCTTCAACAGCTGGCATGGCTTTGCCTGTCTTGAAAGAGTGCAGAAGCGCTGAGGGTGTGAGCGAGGCTTTTGAGATATGGGCTTCTTCAGGCTGTCCCAAGATTTTAATCTCTGTGACTTCTGTTGGGTATCTTTTTGTAGAAAAATACCCAACTGAAGCCTCCCACCCAGAACATTTACATGCATCACTTGCATTCATTTGTTCTTGTTTTACATAGATACACGTATTTAACAAACTGGGTAGCTACCTTAATTAAAAGCAAGCCTTAAACTTGCTGTTTCAGTAAGATTAAGTCCAGCTCCCTTAAAAGCCTGCTCAGTTCCAGTTTCTCAGCCCAAATGTTCTTTTTGCCTCTTCCTTATTGTGCTTCCTCTTTTTTTCTTTCCTCATGAGAACACAAATCCTGCTGATCAGCAAGCAGCCACAGGACAAAGGTTTTCTGTGACAGTGAAGTGAGGCCACAATTCACCAGCTGCTGTTCAAGTAAGCGGTGTGACTTTTGTAAGATGTCCTGCTTTGCCAAGTAGTTAGCTGGGCAGGTGTGCTCTACATCTACACACATCTAATAACCATCAAAGATAAGGGTGGTTCAATAGATCAGTCTGAAACCATATTGTGCAATTTTTACAGGGATGCTGTGTGACTGCCAGAACTGCCATTTCTTTGTGCAACTGTACAATTTACCTACAGAGTGCCTTTGTTTGAGGTCTTGGTCAGCTTGAAAAGCATGAAACGTTTACCTTTTGTTTGTTTTGCAAGGTGCAACACACTCCGTGTTCTGCTTAACGTGTCTGCTCTGGAATAACCAGAAATGCTAGCGTGCAGTGTGCTGTACCTAGTCTCACAGCTAAGAAGCTAATAACAGTGCCAGTTGGCTAGAATGGCTAGAATATTTTATTTTTTTAACTATCAATACAATTATATTGATTAAAATATAGCAGCTTATTTTTTTTTACAAGAATTAAAATAGCGATAAACATTTTGAAGGAAAGGAAAAAAAAAAAAAGGAAAGAAAAAAGAGCACTCCAAAATAGAAAAAGTCTTTTACAAAAAGAATAGACACCATCTTCTGTTGCCTAGCTGATACTGCTTTCATTTATGACCAAGTAAATTGTTGAATTTCACATTAATTTCTCATTTCCCCATATTCTTCTTGCTGGCATACATACATTCTTAGGAATGCACACATTTTTCTCCTTTAATCTGAAGGGTTTGGATTCTGAATCTGGCAAGGATGATATCTGAGAGAAAACAGTAGGGGGGAAAGAGATAGAGTAACAAAAAAGAAAAAAAAACAAGAGCAGTTGTTCAAATAGTTTGGAACCAAGAAGCTTAAAATCGGGGATTTGATTCCCACTTGGATACACAAACTCAAGTAACAACTTTTTTTTTTATTGGCATAATAATTTCAGTTGGGGAGTACTTCTCCTGTTGTCAATCTCCATAAAATACTATAGACTAGCTATAATCTTGGTTTTAGTCTGTTTCTTCAGATAGCCAATAGTTGCAGGTAAGAAATAGACTTAGTCTACATTATATCAGCAGCATACTATTTAAAAAGTGAGCATAAATTGCTGCTAAGCAGTTGCTATTTCTCTGTGCTACTTCAGAGATAATTTTCTAATAATCTCTGCTTGTTCAGAGATTTAGAAATTTGGTCTAATGTATAATCCATTACTGCAAACTTCTGTATACTTGCAAAACACCTCTATTCAGTGGCTTGTATACGTATATACAGTGTGCATGGTACATGCCATTAGATGAGTGTTTGAGAGAAAAATAAATTATTCTAAGTACAATTTTAGAATCCTAAAGTCCCAGGAAGTTTACATTTACTAGAACATTTGAATAAGTATAATATTGTAGATAATTTTAAGTATTGTTTCTACTGAATGGAAAATGAAGTGTTCATAATGGGTTACTCAAGAGCACAGTAGGGGAAAAACTGCAAGTTTAAATATTTAAAGTGCATAAATGTTTATTGTACCGAACACCAGTTATCATTTTTAGAAGTATCTGACTGCCAATTTCAACCAGTTTACATAAAATATGTATATAATCTTTATAGTAGTAGTCTACTTTTGTTATCACCAGATCACCTAATTTGTGTTTTGGTTTTCATGTATTGATTTTAATTACTAACTTCACAGGTAAATTTTATAGCGAGAGCTTTTGGTGATCTAAGTAATGCTTAAGGTTCTCACTTCTGCTCAATTCCTGTTCCGTCTTCTGGCAAATTTTGCAGATGTTGCCATTTTAGTGCACATGACTTTAAAGTCTGCTCCTGAGGGCTAGCTGATCCAAGTGCTGGGGATTCTGAAAGACATGGCCTGTTCTTAAATTACTTCCTCTCTAATTTTGTCAGTAGTGAAGGTATCCAGTAAAGGTAAAGTAAAAAGATATGGTGTGGCTCAACAATGCCATGCTATGATGTTATATTTGCTGTCTGCCCTTAAGGAAAGCTAGCATAGATTAGATACCCAGAATTAAATCCTATACTTAGGCATAACCTTTTCCATATTTGTAATAATTACAATATTTGGGGACTAACTTTCACAATTGCATCCTCACAAAGAGGCCTAATATCTACTTTTTTTTCCTCTCAGTTTTGTTTATAATGTTTCATGAATGGAAACAAGATTGGGCTCACAACTTTCTTAACATTCAGCTATAAGGTGTTATTATTATTACTGTGCCTTATTCATATTGCAGGTACAATTAGTGCTTAAACTGTCTTCATCTCTATGCAAAGAATACAGTCTCTGCTTTGAGAATATGGGGTTGTGACAGATCCCAGCATGACTAAAAATACAAATGAGAAGTGAAAAGGTAAAAATAACAGTGAAGACAATTTTATTTGCATGAGTTGGTTGTAACAGTCCTGACAGTCATACTAAAGTAAGCAAGCATAGTCTATATTGTAACCTCAAATTACAGACACTTCACAGGTACTTATTTCAAGCTTCTGTAAATTTTTTTAATCCTACAGAGATTAAAAAAAGTTCACTGATGAACAAGTTTATGTCCTGGTTTGAGTGAGAACAGAACTAATTCTGTTCAGTGAATTTACTTTTCAGCTCACTTCTTCTAACTGCACCGTCTGAAGTCAGCAGCCTGTTTTCCCAGACAGTGTCTGCTGCTGGCAGTGGTAACACCTCATGTTGAGAGTTACTACCAAGGATGGGTGTGCAGACCAAAGCCACTGCTGGATCTTGTGTCCCACATTGGGGGGTGCAGAAAGTGAAAGACCGCACCTGCAGGGAAGAGCGGACAGGACAGGTGACCCCAAACTGACCAGCGAGGGATTCCAGCCCATAGACATCATATTCGGTATATAAGCTGAGAGATCACAAGGGTCAAGCTCTTTACTTCAATGGCTGGTGTCTGAGGAGGACTCCGTCTTTTCTTTGATTCCAATCAGTGTGTTCCTGAATCTGGTACCAGAATCCAGCTCCTGAACACAGCTCCCATCGGCTGCTGGGCCCTGTCTGGGACTCCCCCGGTGCCTGCTCCACAGCATCAGTGGTGACAGTGATGTAATTGCCATGAGGGGGTTTGGGTTTGATACTGGTTTGTATATATTTGTACATATTCCATTTACTATTATTATTATTTTCATTTTCATTAAAGCTGATCTAGTTTCCTACTGGCTGAGTCTCTCTCCCTTATTCCCTTTCTATTCCCCTTCGGGGAGGGAGGGGGGTTAACAGAGAGCATCTGTTATAGGTCTAAGGGGCCGCCCTGACCCTAAACTGTGACAGTTTAAAATAAACGAACCTTTCTCTCCATGTATAGTTTCAGATTTTTACATCATGCAAGTGTAAGCTCTTTGTGGTGAACAGCATGGGGCTGTTGATACGTGGCAATCATGGAATCAAAAACTGCCACTTCTTAAGAAGCTTTGACTTCATAAACAAAATGCCCATTAAAAAATTTGTGGCCTTTAAATGCAAGCTATTGAAAAGAGCAGATCATAATACTAGCATTAAGAAAAACTCCTTCAATCTTTCACCAGTTAATATACGAATTTGAATGCTGGAGGTATAGAGTGGCCATTGGTTAATTCAGTTAATCTATTAGTAAAAATAATTCAGGAAAAATGTTCTAAGTGTCCATAACAAAGTCCAGAGACAGAACTTATGAAAACAGATAAATAAAATTTAATACAAGTGTAGAGAGGTAATTTGGACTGCTTCATGCCAGTGAGACAAAGGACAAAATGTAACAGTGAATGGAAGAATTGGGAACAAAAGAATGGGTACTCTTGCTTCCTTTTTAAATTTTACTGAATTTCCAGCTACATTCAAAAGAAAATAAATTGATGTTAAAGAAGGGCTAGAACTCATCAATTTCACATTCATTTTTAGAAATATGCACTAGAAATATAACTGAAACTTGGGAACTATTCTAGAAATATATACTAGAAATATAAATTAAACTTTGGAACCAAATGTTGTGATGTACCTTATTTACTTTATGCTGGAGATGACTTAGAGTTTTAAATGGTTTAAATAATTTGCTTAAGCAAATATCTAATTTGCAGGGTGAAAAGTATTCCCTCTGCAGAGTAACTTTTAACTATGGATTTTTCCCCTTTCTTCTGTTTTTTCAAAATCACATTTCTGTTATAAAGGAAAATGCAGAGCTGTTTCTGAAAATATCTGGAGTTACATCATTTACCATCTAGGGTGATTTTCATGGAAGAAGAGGAATGTTTGAGGTAATTTACCTCAAGAAAACTACTGATAAAACAAAGAGATTGAAATTAAAGAAAAAAAAAAAGTTTGGGGATTTTTTTTCCCCACAGTTCTTTTTAATTTTCTAACTATTTTGTCTGAAAATCATAAAATGAACTTGTCAAGAACTAGCTTGTATCAACTAAGTTTTTAGGCTGTATGGTTAAATATCATCTTTCTCACAAGGTAATCTTTTGAATATTTTAGAGTCTGAGGATACCCATCTTTTTTTTCCCCAATGTATTAGTCTGGATCACAATGTTCTTTTGCATAGAAAAACTGGCAAGGACTTTCCCTGATACCAGTGAAAACTGTATTCCAAGAACACCATAATAAACTAACTAGTTATTGTATGAACATCTACTTGCACCAGAATTATTGGATTAAACCTTTTAATTCTTTTTTTTAATACTTTTATATTTTACTTATTTTTCTAATGAGTCAAATAAATTTTACTAGACATTCTGCATAGTTAAGTGTAGTGATCCTGAGCTCTTTTCTTAATCTTTACAACGAATTAGCAGTACCTTCTGGTCTTTCTTACATGAAAAAAAAAATAAAAATATTCCAAATGAGGATTTACTCAGTTTCTTGAAAAGCATCATGATGTGCTTTCGTACTTCCTAGGAACAATCTGTCTGTCCAAAATTATATGCGGTCACTACAACTGTGTGCTTGTTATTGTTATGACTCCCTGAATATAATCTTCTAATATTTGAATGTCTTTTATTTCATCACCTCTTTATACAACAAAAGAATTTGTACAATGTGTGAATGGCAATTTTTGTTTTCGTCAAATGACCCCTCAAGTGCTGTAGACTCCACAAATACTGTTCCTCCAGCCTCATTTATATGCACGTGAAATGATGTATATTCAGACTGATTTTTTCAGCATACTGTGTCACTTTTCACCATGTAAATCGCTCCCAGTTACTGTTCGTAGGTAAACTATATGCATGACTAGATGCAAATTGGTGAGTTTAGCTGTTGTTTTGCTATAGGCCAGAGAGATGAATAACTATTGCAATTAGAATTTCTCTGCATGGTTGTGCATTCAGTAAGCACTAGATGGCAGCATATCAATGGTTTAAATGTAATTTCAATTAATGCACTGTACCTGTTTTCTTCTCAAAAAGCTGTGTATTAGTTCATTGACTTGGTTAGGACTATCTTACAATATTGCTGTCAGAGTGGAGAACAGGATGGAGAAGTACACAGACTTTGATGGACTTGCAAGTGATAGATATAGTACTATGCAGTTATTATCTATGAAGAAAACCAGTGTGCTTCATTTTTCAAAAATGTTTTGACAAGGTAAGCAATTACAATTAAAAAAAATCAGGAAAAAACCACCAGTGACTGAGATGACTTCTGTGAATAAAGAGGCTACCCTACCTTCTTGTGAAATCCAAACCTTTGCAGCACTGAGCCTTGAATCTGCACATCAAGATCTCTACTTTGTGTCTTACTAGTTTGCCGACCTAATGTGAGTCAAAGGCATGACCTATGCTTGCTTCCATTCGTAATGCTTACTTGAGCTAGGACTTTCCGTGGGCCTAAAATGAATTTGTAACCTACAAGGAACACTGCGCTGTTCAGCACTGACCACGAGGACCTGACTAGTCCATTGAGTAGAACTCAGAAGCATCATACCATTTGCTTTTTGTTTAGCCTTTCTTTCCCAAAACTAAGAATAGAGTATTTAAAGCCCGATTACTAGACTGTGTGCCGTATCAAGTCTTTTTGGAAATTACACCACGTCTGGTTTTGAACACTGGAAAAACAGTTCTTAGTTACTAATTTTCATCATCATCATTACAAGGTCCCTGAACTTTACAAAATAAATCTTACGCTGTTTTCATTAAGCATGTATCATTCTTAGTGCTCCAGCAATTGCTTACATAAAAGAATAATGCTAGAAAAGATGAAATATTTTTATCCATGCTTAATTGTATTTAACTGATTTTGGTTACAGTATGATTTATTTTTGATAGCAGCTGCTTTGCTATTCCTTATTTCACATTCCAAATTTACACGTCTTATTTTTTCCCCGTTCTGCCTACTCTCCAGTACATGTTCCGCTGCAATCTGTTCCTTTCTCAGTCAGCCACATGTGCTTTCTTACTTCTCCCTTTCACATTACTTTTCAGTGTAATTCTTCTCAGCTGCTTTCATGTCCTTAGCTCAGTGGCTCTCTGAAACTTTAAATATTACATTCTTCTGGAAAAAAAAAAAAAAAAAAAAGAAGAGTGCTTCTTCTAGAGTGAGGCCTTTTAGGTTTAGTTAATTCTGGATTAATGCAGAGATGAGTGCTACTGGCTTTAGTCAAAAGAATGCAGTACTAGCTATTGTCTGTGTTGACCTCAAGTCCTGTCATGAATTCCACAGAGGTCCTTGTGGTCTTTAGATGCAGGGGCCTGATTGTATAGAAGTCTTTTGTCAGATGGTAATGTTACTGGGGGTTACGTGCATGGGAAAAAATGGATGTGTGTCCTGAAAGATTTTACATACACATTCATTTTTACAGAAATTTTATACAGAAATTGCCCACAATTAAATTCAGTAATACAAATACAATGGATAACGTATCAAATAACAAAGTATGGGGGGACCTTATTGGAAACAATAGGAATACTGAGAAGTACTTCAATTCTATCCCCTTCCTTTCTTCCTTTTTCACCAAAAGAATCCCAGCCTTAGCAGCATCTTCTCATAAGCATTCTGCCCAAATCACTAAGAAGCTATAAATGCCAATATCTTAAACAAAAGTAAATGCTTTTCCAGACATATTTTTTTTTTCCTTTTTGGTTTTCCTAACCTGCATTTGTCAATTAAAAATAATAGGAAGAAAGTATTTCAGTCTTCTCTGCGGATAAATGTAATGCAGATTTCTTCTAACATGACCATGTCAGCATCATGCACAATCCCTTAAACACGCTTTTAAAAAAACGCGTATGCATGCAATTACATTGATTTTACCAGGATTATTTATTCCATTTGTAGGACTGTGTAACTTGTGCAACTGTCTTGCTGGAAAGCAGAGCTTTGCTGGTGTAGCTTCATCTTCAGTGGATGTACTTCACTGACGTATACTATCAGGATTTCTGTATCAGTAAAGTACTTCTAGCGTCAATATATCCAAAGAACTATGCAATCGTAAGTAAGTGCTGGCAGCATTGCTTTGGAACTCTCTATAACAAGTGGGAAGGGCCCAAGAGTTGTTACAGGGGCAGTCCTAAACATGATAGGGCATTTCCTCAGTAAATGCAGTAATTTGAATTGCTGCAGCATAAGCAAACACGTCAGCTGTTTCATCATAGTTAAGAAATGTAGCCTATTTCAAAGCTACGCAGACACACACACACACATCATTTTTTCTACCTCTAAAAGTTCTTTTCTAAGACAAGGTATTGGATCAAACAGAATCCCATAAAAATCCAGACATTGAATTTAAAGGATGTGTTTTTCATGGTTAGACATAGAAGTTGTTTTATCATAACCACGTAAGGTAGTTTGGATGCAGTCATTTTTGTTTCAGATGTTTATGATTCCTTTCAGGATTACTGCAGTACAAAGACATAATTTTAGAAAGAAAAAAAAAAAAAAAAAAAAAAGGAAAAAGAACAAAAAAAAGAACCCTGCCCTATTTGTGCTTCTTTCTGATGTTATGCATCACAGAAGTTACTTCAGCTACCAAACATTTGGCTCAAAAGGCAAAACAACATTGCAAAAAAATGAGGGAAGTCACAGGCTGGTGAATTTAAGAATGTTCATTTAAGAATGAATATTATTAAGCAGTTTTGCCATGCTCACAAGGGGCAGAATCTGCAACTGAACTATGCGCTTGCAGGGCGTACATGGCAAAGTAGTGTACAAAAACCCTCATCAGCCTCCAGATAAGTTTACGCAGTCTATTACTAGTAGGATTCACTTCAGTCTGGATCAGCAAAGCTAGGATCCATCCTTGTCTTACAAAGTAACATGTACAGGAGTTTACTCTCCAGTACAGAAGCCTGAAAGTGTGATGTGATAGCCATCAGCAACTCTCTGATTTACCCAGGCCAGACCTGCTTATGAACTCAGAACTCGCTGATGCTATGCTACACAGAGCCAGATGCATTTTAAACCTCCAGTTCAGAGCGCATGGTTGCTAGCTGGTCCCTTTGGAGCACACTGCCCTGCAAGCAGGCTAGTTGTCTCTCCAAAAGAGACAAAACCAGCAGTTATGAAGTGCAGACTTTGTAAAAACAGACCCTGAAAATTGTGGTTATTTAATTTAGAAAAAGCTTCAGAGGAAACCCATTGAAAAAATTGTGAAGTGTTCCCAGATCAAACATTGCACTGTAGTGAAAGAGGATTGGTAAACTGAGAAAACTAAAATGACATTTTTCAAGTGAAGACTATTATTAGAGATTAGCAAAGATGAAAATAAATTAAAATACATTTCATTTTAATAAACTGTGATTTTATTAGAAACATTTGTGAAGGCATTATGTATCCACATAACATCGTTCACTCAAAACCCACCTGCCATTTTCTCTTCTGCATTCTACTTAAAATGTGCTGCTCTCAAACTTCTCTCTCTTAGAAAATAGTGTTAGCCAGTTAGTGAGTGATTTATTAGTTTTAGAGTTACTTTGTCAATATAAAATCTCTAAACACTACACAATCTCATAAGATTTACAAGTAACTCACAGAGGTTTAAGTACAGTGAATTCTTCTCAAATGGCCCAAATCAGAAGCTGCTAAATGTAGTATTAATTCCTTCTTGAATTTGCATCACTTAGAAAGACTCATGTTTGAAATAGGTCCCTGTCCTGCTCCTGTTTCTTTGTGCCTTTCTGCATCACAGAGGCTACTTCAGCAAATATTAAAACACAACTCAAGGACTTAATGCTCAATGTTGGGGACATTTGCGATCGTAGGTGACTAAAGGCGGAAGAGCAGCTGTTCTGAGCGGCGCAGTCGCTGTTCAGCTGCATTAGATCAAATAAAAACGGACGAGAGTCAGCAGGTCACAGCCAACTGGAGCCTGTCTGCTGCAGCCTGTTCAACTTCAGTGTACCTCTTCTTCACTCCGATGTACTTCTGGGCTTCACTTCAGCCCTTGCTTGAGCTGCAACCACCTGCCTGAGCTGGTATCAGGCCAGCTCCTTGTCCGGTGTCGGACAAAGCTGCGGACGCCCCTCCATGGTGTGTAGCTGGGGCTGCTCTGATACCTGTGACCACTTCCAATTTTTTTTCTAAAAGAAAAAAAACAATCCTGGCTCCAAGGCCTTGAGCCACGCTGTGTCACCACGCAAGTGCCCCAAGCCATCCTCTCTGGTCTGAGGAAACCCCAACCAGGGCGCTGTGGGACGTGTCCCTGTGTAGGACAGCTGGGGAGTGCCGCTCTCCAGCCCTGCCCTGAGCTACGGACCCAGGCTCATTCCCCTCGAAGGCCACATCCCCTGAAAATGAAGCTATACCAGCAAAGCTCTGCTTTCCAGCAAAGGGTAGCACTGCCTCATCCTCTTCTTCCTAAAGCCCCTGGGACGGGTCTGCCCCACCGAGCGGCAGCAACCGCCACGCAGCCTCAAGTGCACGCAGCGCAGCACCCGGGCGGGAAGCTCCGACCTTGAGGAGCTTCTCACCACGGGGACCGAGACTGCCGTAGGAGCTGGCACGTCCCGCTCTTCCCAGGAGCCGGGCCAGGCGACTGCCGCCGCGCCTGCGCGCAGCCGCTCGTCCCCGCCACCGCCCTCCCGCGGGCGGGAACCCGGAAGTGGGCAGCGCCGGCAGCTCCCGGCGCGTAGCAGGGGCTCCGCCGGGCGGGCGCAGCCGGCACCCCGCGGCGGGGGCAGCGGCAGCTGGCATGGTGCTGGCGGCAGCGCGCCGCGCCCGCGTTGCACGGAGGAAGCCTGAGCGGAGCCGCGATGGAGATGCTGCTGCCGCCCGTGTGAGTTGCGGCGGCGGCAGCGGCGGGGAGCGCTTGGCGCCTGTCAGTGGGCGGCGGCAGAGCCGGCCCGGCTGTCGCCGTTGCGGGGCTCGGGCCGCGGGGGCGCCGCTGGCGCCAGACAAGATGGAGGCTCTGTCAGCGTCGTGGGTCCCGGCGGTGCCGGGCTGGGGCGGGCGGCAGGCAGGTGGTAGCAGGGCTGGGGATCTGCCGGCCCGCTGCCGGAATCGGGGCTGACCCTCGGCTGGATGGTGGGAAACTCGTGGCTGTTCGGTGGCTCCTTTCCTCCTGCCCGGCAAGGGAGAGGGGCTTCGGGTGAAGGGCCGGACCGGGGCCGCTGCTCCCCGGGAGTGCTGCGCCCGCGGGGACTGCGCTGGAGGGTGGGCGCCGGCACGTTCCGTACCGGCAGCGTAAAGCCCGTATCCGCCCTAGAGGTTACGGGCACGGAGATGAAGGGGAGGGAGAAGGGGGGAGCCCTGTTCTGGCTGTCAGGTAGGCTCTTTCCTCGCTGTCTGTTTCCTGAGCTTGAGCCCTTAAAATTTGGCTACTCTTGCGTTTGTTTATAATTTCTCATTGTTTGGGGTTTTAAATTGTTTTAAAGGAAGGCCGTCTCTGTGGCTTACAGACGGTTTCGCTAGTACGACACCGCAATGTTTTGATTGTCAGACATTGCAGGGGAGGGTTTAAATCCAAACAGAAACCTGCTTTCATTTAAGAAAAAGAAAAGCTAAATAGGTTAACGGGTTTGTATTGTCTTTTAAAACGTCTTAACAGCTTTAGTGTTTAAGATATACTGTCCTTTTTCTACAAGGTCAGAATCAGTAAAATACAGCTAAATATTGAAGCCTGCCCAGGCTTCTGGTCCTCTGTGTTTGGCATTAGTTTATGCTTAAGATAGTTGCCACTCTTACATATTTGTGGTGGCTAGAGAGCCTCGTTTTCTTTTTTTTTTTTTTTCTTTTTTTTCTTCTAGAGAAGAAATGCTATTTATTAAGTACTGTGAAAGGAATTCTCATTGTGTCTGAGAAGCTTTTAAATAAATCTTTATTTTGAAAGATATTTCTTTGGTTGATTGTGGTTTTGAAACGTTGTTATGTTGTCTTTAGATAGTCCCTATATTTTTTTTGGAACATGAGATAAAATAAATCTCATGATGTAGAAAGAATGAGCAGGTCTTTTTTTTTTTTTCCTGTTTGTTTTTGTTAAATATGTAAAATTCCTAGGAAAAGATGCAAGTCAGATGCAAAGCAGACCTGCTTTGCAGAAAGTATCTGGAAGCAAAAGAAGGTTTCACTAACATCATCTTGTGTTGGACAGGACTGCCTACGATAAAGGCAAAATGGCTTTCAGTAAAGGATATCGTGTCTATCACAAGCTGGATCCACTTCCATTCAGTGTGATAGTGGAAACCAGAAACAGAGAAGAATGTCTCATGTTTGAGTCCGGAGCTGTGGCTGTCCTCTGTAAGTCGATATGTTTTGATAACTACAATGTAAAAGGTTGGCAGACTTGACTGTTTATTTATGGAATATAAAGAAGCAACTATTCTGTTTTCTTATTTGCTAATGGAGAGGATTCTGATTTAAATGAGGAAAAAAAAAATCCAAACATTTTCACATCTTCATCTGTTGAGAGAGAATTTTGCACATATAATTGCATTTCATCGTGCATGTATATTTTCATGTATACTAAATTTTCTTATTTTAATAACTTCCTACAACATCTACTTATTTATTTGCTTCTGAACAACCTTCTCCTTTTGAACACAGAACTCATTCAAAAGCTAATTCTCTATGTTGTATTTCATAATAAAAAATTCTACGGTCTTAAATGGTACATCATCTTAATTTGGTTTTACCTCATTCTGTATCATGATTTTTGATGGCTTTTTGATTTTTAACCTTGTTTTGTCCCTGTATTTTTAACCGATCTTGAGACTCTGTATTGGTTTGTCTTGTAATAAAATGAGTAATATTTGGAGCAAGGTGTCTTGCATTGCAAAGTTATTTTTACATGTTTTCAGTGATGTTTCCCTTGAACTCTTTTTGCTCTCCCACCCACCCCCTTTTTTTTTTTTTTTTTTTTTTTTTTATAGTCCTTGCTGAAGGAAGACACTAAAAAGAGAAGTGCAGAAGAGATTTGTGAAGCCTGTAGACAGGGTTTTAAAATGTAGTTTTGTTTGTATTCTGGGCACCTCGTTGCACAGGGTTACTAAGCTTGGTTTTGCCTTTTTTACAGAAAGCTTTCATAATATGGAAGTTGTGCGGTTTTTTTCTGGTCAGTAACTTTTTGATTCATTTATTCAGCCTGTTTGCTGTTTTCTAGCCTAGGTATTCTGAGCACCCAATCAGAAAATGGGATATTTTTTCACTGCCTGAAGTCTGAGTGGGCTCAAAACCCAACCTTTCAGGAGGTTGCTCTGGCTTTGAGACCGTGGAGTAGACTGATTTGGGACTGTGTTCTCTAACAAGTTTTAGAGTTAGAAATGTGATTCCCAAAGAATAGTGGGACTTGAGATATGTTACCTTTCCTTGGTATTTGCAATTGGTTCTCCTTATACATGACTGTGCTCCTTGTCTGTGGCGTGGTCTCTTTCTGAGGCATCCAGCTGTCCCTGTGTCCTGTGTACTTCCAAGTCTTAAGGTACTTGGAAGTCGGGCCATAGAGTTGTCTGTGCTGGACAGGCCGCCTGAACACGTGCTCTCTAGCAGGCAGCTTAATCTGCGTCTGTAACATACGATCAGGACAAGCTGCCAGTAACTGTGACAGGCCTAGCAATGGGATATGCCAGCGTGATTGACATTATAGCTGCAATTAGATGATGAACCAGGTGAAAAACAGTAAGTGCTTTTTCCTCCTATTTTTGAGATACACTTTTTTTTTTCCCCTCTGATACCGTTTTTTTTCTTACTATGTATTTAAGTAAACTAATAGACGTTGCCAGTAGTATTTGAAATAAATTGTTTCACTGTGAGGGTGGTGAAACACTGGAACATGTTGCTCAGGGAGGTTGTGGATGCCCCCTGCCTGAAAGTGTTTGAGGTCAGGTTGGATGGGGCTTTGAGCAACTTGATCTAATGGAAGGTGTCCCTGCTTATGGCACGGGTGTTGGAACTAGGTGATCTTTAAGGTCCCTTCCAACCCAAACCATTCTATGATTGCATAGTATGGATTGGGTAGAGAATAAGTGTCCAGTCATAAAGCTAGCAAACAAGTTTGGTGATATCCATGTGGAAAAATGCTTTAAAGTTTTGTGGAAAACTTTGTTTTAGCACATGTTTAGTAGTTACTGACCATGCTTAAGCTGCTTAAAGAGCAATGTACTAAAAGTAATTTCTTTCTGAGTGTTATGGGGGATAAGCAAGAAGAGCAAGTTAGTATTTTCTGGGGGGCTGTGATACATTGCAGGCACCTGGATAAACTTTCCTCTCTAAAAATTAAAAACCGTATCGAAGTTCCTGCCCTCTTTTATGCCTCATATTGTGACCAACAGAGGAAGTGGAACCCAGAGGAAGTTTTGAAAGCCACTCTCCTCTTGGGTTCTGTACTTAGTAATAGCACATTATTAATCTCTAAAGGTTTGTCCTTGGTATTTTAATTGGTAGGTTACAGCATAGTAAACATTCATAGTTAGCTAGAAGTAGTTACCCTGAATGTTTTCAGTCACCTTAAACAGTAACTGCTTACTCTCTTGGTATCTCGAAAATGGGCATATTTTCCCAGTGCCTATTTAGCTGTGGCATTTTGCTTTAATTCCCTTTTTGCACCTAAACTCTTTAGGTAGCGAAACATGATTCTTTTGTTCATCATTGAAAGATCACAATCATATCCTTGAACTGAAAGCAGAAAAAGTGCTAGAGTTCCATAACTCAGGATTAATTTTTTTTTTTTCTTTCTGCTTGCTGTTCACTTGTGGTATCTGTTCTTTGTAACACATATCTAAAGGAGTACAATTATCAGTGCTCAGGGAAGATTTCTAAAGTACTACTACTCTATCTCTCTAGTCGTGGCACAGAAACCAGTCAGAATACTCTGTTCTGTAGCTTACAAACTTCTGGCTGTTGGTACTAATCTAAAAGCCAAAGTTAATGAAAAACTGACGCTTGGGAAGATTCTTCTGATGTTTGTAAAATCTGTGTGAACAGCTAGAAAAATGGTCAGATCAAGTATATATCTGTTTAAATTCAGAACGGCATCACTTTAAACTGTTAAAAACGTCTATTATTCACTGATAGTGCCTAACACTTTTTAGAGAACAAAAATTGACAATACTGATCTCAAACATTTTTCAAAATATTTTAGTAAATACTGAAGATAAAATAAGGTGTTCAGCCTCATACCCAATCATAGTTCCTACCTGTATGTAGAATGTATGCTATAGACACAAACTAGTGAAATACATTTTGCCCTTAAAAGTGATTCATGTAGTTCAGTCCTGAGAGCCTTAGTGAGCTACATCTTCTGCGATATCCATGTATAGAAATTTGGATTTGAAATGGGCTAGCAGAAAGGAATAAAAGCTTACTGATCCTTTAAATGTCATCTCAAAGGAAGTACATCTGTCATTTTGCTGAGGAGAGAATAACGGCATTAACCTTCATCCGCTTTACATTCAATGAAGCATTGCAGAATGATTCAGAGGGTTTAGTTAGACCTCTACATGAAATGCTAAACAATTCATATGTGGTGTGGTTTTCAGTGCCTGTTGTATGTGCACTGATTCTGTTATTCAAGTCCACAAAATAAGATGGAAGAAATGAAGAGGGTCAAAGGGATGGCTCACGGAGCTGGTTGTTGCATTCAGTGTTAATGGGGAAGCAGCCCAAGCCATGCTTCTGCTGGAAGTGTTCTGTGCATTGCTTGTAACGTGGATTAGCTAATGTTACTGTGACCAAAATACCTGAGAAATACTTTGCTTGCCTTTATGTATTTAATATCTCTTTTGTAGACTCGCTCCTAATACTGGGTTAGCCCAAGATATTGAAGGCTGAGGGGACTCTGCCAACCTGCTTCTCAAGGCCTTGTAAGAGCACTTTGTTTTAAATGTCAGCAGCTTCACTGCTGATGTGTTTAGAATTTAGCAGGAGCGTGTCATGGATCTATTTTTTTCTTATTTGACATATAAACCAGCATATTTATTCTTTGAAATATCTCATTAAAAAGTTTTACCTGCAAAGATTTCATTGACTGAGCAGGGGGGTGTTCTCCCTCCCTGTTCCTCGGGTGAGTCATAATGAAATGAGTGGGAAACTGCCTTTACTCCTGTTGCCTTCGATGAGTAAAGGAAAGTGTTCTGTCACCTGGGAAAATACTGAGCCCCGAGTGGAGAGAGAAGGAGCTTCATGCACAGCCTTTTGACTTCAATCTGATGCTAAAGCTGAGAAGAGAGCAGGTGTGAACAGGAAGAGGCACTATGCCCACCCTGAGCTTTCTGTAGAAATAGATAAAGAAAGAGCTGTAATAACCTGTGTGCAGCAGACATCCTAGTATCCACAGTCATTTTTAGCAATGCTACTCTTATCATTCCTTCACATTCCACTTTTTAAAAGAAAATTCTTCCACACATCATCCTTGGGGTGAGGGGGTAAAAGGGGCAGACATGGATGTGCTAATATCTATCCACAGTAGCAGATGGGGTATAATAATTTTGCAAGAGATTTTAAGTTGATAGGATACTTGAAACTTAGACACCCAGAAAAGAAACATCCTGACAGATACATTTGATGAGGACCTGCTGTAGGTACATAGCTATTAAGGAGGGTAACATTCTGTATGCTCACAACCAGAGTTGCTTTTTCTTCGATGTTTGCTGTCACCAGTAATAAACTGTCAGTGTGTGCTTCTCCCTGCCCCCCAGTAATGTTTATACAGAGTTTTGAGTGGAACTGCATCCCCTTTACTAGGGAAGGAGAATATCTTGAAATAAGTTACTACATTCTGTGTTTCATGATGGGATCCTATAAAAGAAGCTTAATATAAATACTTTCCTGGTTTATATACATATATAAAGGTAAAATGATAATAAGAATTAAAATTCTTCAAGCAGTAATTTACCCTCTGGAAAGGTCAAATACAGGCTGTGGTAGAAACAGGTTTTGAATGTATTTTGATGTCATATATGTATCTGAAGCCAGTGTGAAGGGAGCAGTGTTAAGGGACTAGGATGCAAAGGTAGACAGCAGTTGCACCTTCCTGCCTTTTTTACTCTTTTGACTAAGCATCATCTTCCAGACTATGCCTTCCCGTTAAACAGCATCCTGAAACAGTTAAGAAACTGCAGGGAACCAACAGCTACAGTGGATGCCAAGCACAGCCGTGCTGGTGGAGGAGGCTGTAACTTGTCCTCCTGTCATCAGGTGTCTTTCTTAGGATTGTGCCAGAATTCACTGTCCTTTCAAATCTACTGGGAAGAAGTTCTTCTCATTGCTTCACAGGCATTTCCAACACAAATGACATGGTTTAACAAAGATCGCATATGCTAATCTGGCACCCTTTGAAAAGCACAGGCAGTACAGTAAGAATCTTCCCAGGAGGTCGGTGGAGGCAGTAACTCTTGCCTGGGAGGACTATGACCTCTTTGAATGGCTTAGTGGATCTGCAAGAATTTGGTCCACCGTTCTGAAAATATTAAAAAGAAGTTACAACAGAATCTGAAGGCTTTTTGCTTCTTGAGGTACACTAGCTTTACAACAGTAGTAAAGACTATTCTGTACATATGCCACAGCCCTTTGCATTATTTTAACAAGGGATTTCACTGGAAATAAGTATTTCTTTTTGTGAATGTTCTCTTTTTAATTCAGTAAATTTTCATGCCTGTGGTAGCACATATGATAGTGAAAGTCTTGGTTTTGCCCTACTGGACATCCAGTAAATGATAGACCTTGCTAATTAAATGTCTGTTAAGAAGCCTAGTTTGCATACATCTGGAGTTCCTCTGATATGATTTAAAAAGCTAATTAGCATTTCTACATCTCAGATAATTTGGTAGCTTTTTTCATGGTAGCTCATATTTAAATTGAAAATTTTCTAATTTTGTGAATTGAATTGTACAGGCAAAAATTGCAACAGTTTGCTTTCATGTAAAATAACTATATTTTAATCAAATTATTCAGTATTAGAAAAAAATCCTGTGTAGGTTATAGGTGCTATAAAGTTTTGTTTTCAATGGAGAACATGTAACTGGGTTAGAAATCTCCAATCTGATGGAATGGAAGTGCTTGTAGGGCGTTACATAGGTCAGCTTTGCTTTCACACTTTTATTTCTCAGTTTGGTTTTTTTCCCCCTCATCACTGGTGCTGAAATGATATATTTTGTGGAGTAAATTTGTGTAGTATTTAAAAATAGTGTTAAAGCAACCAAGCCTTTTATTTGCTCCTCTGTTACAATTTTGTGTTGTTCCAAACAGTGGGCTTCTTTCTGTGTGTAGTATTTAAATATAATTGCTAACATCTAGAGATGCCTGGGATTTTTTTTTCATTGCTGGGTAGTGGTGATTTGTTATTTGGAGATTCCTCCCCGTAGGCTTAAGATACATGTTGATTATGGCAACATGAATGTCTTTGTGAAGTGAATGATGGTACTTCATAATGTGAACTAGCAAATAGAGTGGGGGAAAAAATAGTCCTATTAATTCAAAGCAAAAATCATATGAATTATGGCAGACTTAAATTCCAGCTGCTGTCCAGTTTGCTGTGCGTCTATTCATGTCAGCAAAGTATCAAAAATAATAAAATGATTCTTCAGTTGTTTTATTTATACATGAAAATGGTGACTGAACTCTGATTTTCATGTCACCTATGTGGTAATATAAAAGGGTTAGCTTTAATTTACATACTGAAAATGTAACTGCCCTAATTTGATAAAAAGCTTGAAAACCTCAATTTTAAAAGCTCAAAACCAAACTGTGTCAGAACAGTTCGTAGATCTTTCAGATGTTAAACTTTTTAAAGTAACAGTAGCATGAGGTTTTTTTCTCATCTAACTGAAATGAGAAATCTTGTTTCTGTAGGAACTGCACATAATTTCAGGAGTGTGTCTTTGTTCCCAGCTCAGTGTCCCATGTTCTAGCTGGGAATTGTAGCTGCTAACTTAGAGTTATGTCATCATGGCACCTTGTTAACCCACCAAGAAGTGAACATAACTGTGGAAAATCTGCATGATAACTTTAAATATGATCTTAGCTTTATAATAGTTAAAATTGCAAAACTGTTTTCTAATCTGGAATTAAGCAGTATACATATTGAACCAGGTTGTTCTGAAGACAGGATTTTTAATGGGGTTCCATCTGCATAAGAGTAAGAGGGCTGGCATAATCTCTTTAAAATAAATCAGTCCCCTTTTGTGAGTCAGTGTTTGATAAAGTGTGATTATTGCAGATGCAAACTTGTGATTTAGCTTGGAACAAATGAGATGTGAACATTTAAAAATACTATGACCACTTAATTTTTAATAGAGGTTGATTTAAAATTATTTTGTTTTCTCTCGACACCACAATTCAGGTTCGATGGCTTTCTACAAGAATGCATTACAACTTGACCTGAAAGCCGCATGAAAAGTGTGGTTGGTTTTGGTTGTTTTGCTGGATTTTTTTTGCACCGCTAAATAGTGAATCATTATTTTTGTTTTAGAAACAAATCAACTTGGATTAATGTAGGTGTTTAAGGGCAATCTGCTTTTAATTTCCTTTCTGCTTAACATCTGAACTGACATGAAGTAATAGAAGTACTGCCATGTTTCATGTCCATCTTTATACACAGACATATCTATGCTTGCATGGTCTACTGTTTAGTGTTCCTCTACAGTATAATTTAAAATCTATTAAGTCCAGTGTTACAGATAAAAGTTGTCATTCCAGCTGGTAATTTCTGTCTTTAGAAGTTGTGTGTCTTAATTCGGTCTTCTTAGTGAGTGACAGCATTTTATATTTTTTTTCAGACAGCCTTAATTACGTTTGCTTACTTCCAGCTATTTAAAGATGAATAAATAGAAAAGTCAATTTCTCAAGGGGAAGTAGGTTCATTAATTTGTAGGACTTTATGTTTTTCTAAGTGCATATTTATATTAGCTGCATTTTTTTTTTTCAAGATATGGAACTCATAAATCAAAGTCAAAAGGGTTTTCATGGCTTCAGGCCAACCTACTGTTCTGGGAAGAGATGTTCTCATTCATTAAGAATGTTACAGAGGAAATGAGGAAACGCTCTTGGAAATGCTCTCTCCTTCTGCCAGGATTACCTTAGCCTTCCTGCGGTTTAACTTCTGAGCTACAATTCACCCAGCTGGTAATTTCAGCTATTCATAGAGGAAACTGAAAGTTGGCTTTGCATACACTGATTATAAGCTATAGCAATGGGGTCTTTGCCATGTATTTTTGTAACTTCAGGCTCTTGCATATCCAGCTGTATCCAATGATGTTGCATGGTGAATGAAGTCGGAGAGCGTAGATCTTCATCAAGCTTATGGCTTTGGTGAACAAGGAATAGTTAAATATCATAATTACAGGGAGAATCTGGATGGTTCCGGAACACTTACAATTTTATTCACACTGGTATGGAGTGATATGAAAACCTGCGAGTTTAATTTTGGTATCTTCAGAAATGGGAAATGCCACGCACGGTGGCAGTCAGTACTAGATTATGTTCTGGCCTGCATGTTTGTGGCTTTTTGTTTTAGCATCTCTAAATGAAAGGCATCCTTGTGGTTAGCAGTGGCGGAGGTGCTGTTTCAGGAAATTCTTGTAAATGTTCAAACGTTAAGTGGACTTTTGGTCTAAACCAGCTGTACAACCATTTGCATGTTTTCATAGCATTACTACTTGCTCGTGTCAGGGCCCTGAGGACACCACCAGCCCTGACTATCCCTGCCCAGCCCCCCTGGGGCTTCCCTCAGCCTGCCCACAGCCCAGGACCCTGTTTCAGTCCCCTCAGGGCTGTCAGTCCCTTCCCCAGTGGTGCTGCAGCAAATTGCTGGTCTCCAGCTCTCCACAGCCCTGAACATGAGCCCTGCCCAGCCTTGGTCTGTCCCTGTCCTCATGGCCTCTCTGCCTGTGCTGGACCTGTCTCTGGCCCCAGTTACCCTCACCAGACCTGACCCTTGTCCACAGACTGACATCTGGCCTGTCCTCAGCCTGTCCCTGCAGAGGTTCCTGACGTCATGGGCTGGGGCTGCCCCCAGCCTGCCCTTGCCTCCCTGGGTGACCCCCATGGCTAACAGTGCCCTGTCCCCCAGAGAGTTAGATGCTGGTCCACACAGTATCCCAACAATTCAAATGGAAGAAAATGGAAAGGATTTTGGTGTAGCTGTGTTTTGTTCCAGATTTCATCTTGGTTTTCAGAAAACTCAAGTGCCTTCCCTTAATGCTGTAGCACTCCTGATTGGGGGAGGTCCCTTACTGCGCATTACCCCAAAAGCAGCCTGAGCACTGCTGTAGTCAACTGTTGAAAACATCCCTGCCTGGCCGGGGTTGGTGCTGCTGCAGCAGGGAAGAGGCAGTAGTGTGGTGCTGTGGAGCTACTCCATTTTTTGCCATCAGTGCTACTTTTGTGACTGCTTTCTTTTTCTCATAATTTCTTAAGGAGGTTTATGTGATAACCATTTTTTATCCCTCTGTATTAGCTAACAACAGTCATCACCAAAGCTCATAATTCTTAGGTTTTGTGAGCACTGATGGCTAGAGGTTCAAATGGATACCTGCAATAAAGAGGAACTTGTCTTATGAATTCATAAGTTGTAACTCCTAGTAGGCATGATGTACTTTATGGGAGGATGGTAGGAGTGTGTTGCAGGCAGCTCTTCTGTGTCCCAGCTGCCTTCTGTGGGGTCTGTTAAACATACCTTGTGCCTAGACTCAGGTTCTGCAGAGGCAGTGGCTGAAACCTGGGGGTAGGTGAGGATGAGACAGGGCAGGATGGA
>JAAGNO010001058.1:47113-69693 GCA_033439905.1 Ceryle rudis
TGGTAAGTTTTCCTATTTCCATTTTTTGTTGTTGTTTTTGCAACCCTTTGCTGCTTTATTAGTGGGGGCCTTTTTTGTTGGTCTGAATTTGCAAAGCCCATGTTACTTCAGGCATTTACTTATTAAGGCTTAGCAGGGATAACGGGCGTTCTATGCAATGGAAAAGAATAAGTCCATAGAAGACAGAAAAGCCATTGTTCTGAAATGTTATTAAACGCTGGCAGGCACCTTTAAGAAAAATCCTGCAAAGAGTTTGAAACTAAACCCCGTCTTTCATTAATAATTTGAAATGTGAAAGAATGTGGCAGTTCTCTGGTTACCAAAAGTAGAGTTTAGAAGACTTATGTTGACATCATTAAATGCCTGCTGGAAAAATGAAAGAACCAGGTTCTGAAGTTTAGAAGTTGTTCTTTCCAGCCTGATGGTGATCTGGTGAAGAAAAACATGGTTTGGTGATGCTGACAAAATCATTGTCTGTAAGCAATGTGTTTAAATTGGCTGTAAGTTAATGCTCATTATAGATGACAACTTTGGATATAATCATGCTGCTGTAACTATTTAATCTTTAGCATCCGGATTACAGGAATACAGCACATCAGTGCAAATGGTTAAAGAAGCTTTTTTAAAATGCATTTAAAACATTGAATGAGCTTAGATTTCAGGCTGAGATTAAATAATTGTTTCATCTATATTGGAGTTTCTGATCCACTTTAATAATAATGCTGGCGGACGTTTGAACAGAAGGGATAGGCTTGTGCACATGCAGGGCTATGTTAAGCTTAGGGAATACTCATTAGGAAGATTCACAGCAGCAGTTCTAAAGAAAATATAGCTAATGTGAGACACAGCACAGCAGAATGCCAGGGCTTTTCTTTATGTGAAATTCGGTTTTGGTTTGGTTTTTTTTTTTAGTGTCAAAGTGAAAATTACTCAGTGGATCATTTCTGAGCAGGGAGAAGGTGTGGATCCCTGATCAGCTGATCCTTGCTGATTTCTTGGTCACGACCCAGAAATCTCAATCCTGTGGATCCCATGGTACATCTGGAACTGTTGGTCTTTGTGGTGATGTCTCAGTCATGAGCAAAAGCTCAGGACAGGTGGAATCTGGTTTCTACTATGCAGCACCTCTGCCACCTGGCTCTGCCATCAAGCTTGTGGGCCTTGTTTTCAAGTGCTGTTTAAAGTTTACAGTGACATTAGTTCCCAAGTGAATAATGGTATATACACTTTAATGTCTTCTAAAACATTATTTTTTTTGAAAATGTCTATGAAAATTTTGCTTTCCTAGTCAAAGACTAAATACCATTATGTTGTGGATGTACAGGAGTTTTGATTTGCTAGGAATGGTTCTAAAACTAGATAAAATGAACTTGTGACAATCTTGTTTACTTATCCGGAGATAACTAACAAATCATGGTTTTATTCTTGGAGAAAAAGAGTAATTTTTTTTCATAAAAGAAAAGGCAGCATTTAGCAGTGTTCTAATTTTAACTAATTACAGGAGAGCATTCTCATGGAACTCATTTGACTGTGTTTTAGAAGTTTTATATTAGGAAATTATGATAAAAATGTCACCATTCTTACCATTCTTCTTTAATATCACTTGGAGTTTTTGCAAGTCTCTTTTTTTCTTTTTTTTTTTTTTTTTCTTTTGGTGCCTAAAAACATAGCATGATCATGCTTTGCCATAAAATTAAATCCTCATTTTCCATTTTAAGGTGCACTATGCTCATACGATTTGATTTCTTTCTAGTAGTTTCCTGTAAGTGTTACTTTTGTAATCTCTTGGATTTTGAGTTTAGAGTGGACTCGTTCTCCCTGCCATAGTGTATGGTCTTTTACATCATAAAATCTTATGTTTTTCTCTCTATAGCTTCTGCAGAAAAAGACACAATCAAGAATACCTACTCCAAAGTAATGGATGCATATGGGCTTTTGGGTGTATTAAGATTAAACCTTGGTGAGTAAAATATGTAAAACCTTAAGTTTTCATTTGGAAAGAAAGTTGTGTTGCTCCTGTAAGACTGCACAGCACTGAATCTTTGCAACAGGAACTTTTTTTCCTTTTAGTTTTTGTCTCTGTAGAGTAACTTGCAAGTTTGGAGCACTCCCAGAAATGAGGGAGGGGACAAAAATAACTTCCGCTTTCACAATCCCTGCTATTTGCAACATAGAGTCTCCTGTTTGCATTTCCTTTTCTGTAGAACTTGAGACTGAGTTCTTGATGTTGATTCTTTTTGTACTGTTTTTCAGGCAAACTGGGATCTGATTGTGTGCATTTAAGCATATAAATACATCAACATCACCCTCCACTAAGATTCATTCTGTTACCTGTGCCTTTTCTTGTTTTACAGGAGACACATTGTTACATTATCTGGTTCTAGTAACAGGATGCATGTCTGTAGGAAAGATTCAAGACTCTGAAGTTTTTCGAGTTACTTCCACTGAATTTGTATCATTAAGAATCGATTCAACAGATGAGGATCGTATTTCAGAAGTGCGCAAGGTTCTGAACTCGGGAAACTTTTATTTTGCATGGTCTGCAACGGGTGTCAGTTTAGATCTTAGTCTGAATGCTCACCGCAGCATGCAGGAGCACACCACTGACAACAGGTTTTTCTGGTGAGTTCATAACGTATTTTATCAGACGTTGTATAGAAGAATGCATGTCTGCACGAACTGATCTGTGGCAACTTTTTATCCTTGTCTTTATCAACTTTAAATGTATACTTTTGTCCCACAAATGTTGATGAGATACAATAGCATTGTTTTAACCTTTAGAGACATGAGTATGTTAGTAATGATACGATGTTTCAATGGCCACTTGGAGTTTCGTAATTGGGAGACACAGATGTTCCCTGCTTATGATCTGCACAGATGTGGTGGTGTGTTTCAGCTTTGGTGTCTCTTTTAAAATGTTTTTAAAAAGTGTGTGTTAATGGAGCTTTAAAGAAAATTTTTATCTTTGGTGTTTATAACTTCCAAATGGATTTCTGACATACGCAAGAGCTTTTAAAGTTTTATTACACAGATAATTGTCACGTTGCTGATTTTGTTGAAACAGAGCAAGTAGGCTATGGTGCAGTGCACATTGCTAGACTGCTGAACTCACTGTCTTTCCATGGAATACTTTTTATAAAGTAGCAGGTTTTCATGCAGAGAATTCTTGGTAAAAGGAATACTGCTGTTTCTGTCAATAAGCAGCTTAAATAATGCCAGTGATGCATGCTGTCATGTAAGAATTTCTGCTGACATATTTTCACCTTTATTAAAAATCATGTATGTGTCCATGAGCCTTGGAAGGGTCCTGAAGACTTGGCAGTATGCTGTTAGAAAAGCTACATTTTCCCCCCTCTCCTGTCCAGTATACGAGACACCAAGCCAGCTCTGGCATATGTGCCAGTGCTACTTTAATATTTGCCACTATTTTGGTCAGATAAAGGAATATGATCAGATTGCTATATAAGACAAAACATGTATGTTAAGACAGAAAATAAGCTCTAGTCTTCAGAAATGTGTCTACCTTGATGTAGGTTTCCAGGAGTTATAGGAACCTAGCCATTTGTGTCTCTTTGCATCTAGAAAAAGACTGGGCTCTCTGTTGATCAGTATTTCAAGGCTTGAGAAATGATGATGCCTGCTGACCCTGTCCAAATAAGCTTGACAACTTCTGATCCTTGTAAAACTTCTTAGGCTGGGTTTTGTTTTGGTTTGTTTTTTTCCCCTTTTCTTTTGTAAGAATCAGTCCTCACAGGAAGTAAATTGAATATCCCCAGTTCTGAGATCTAGAAATGTAAACACTAAAAGTCAATAACAGAAGGTATTCTGCTTATGCACTTCAGTAAGCTTTTTTGGGCGTTTTCTATTCAAAAGTTCCAGTCTCAGATTACCCATGGAAAGAATATTATTTACTTTCTCAGTCTGCTACTGTAATGTCTCTGTATACTTTTCTGTAAAGTGTATGTGTACTTGATTTGTGGGATTTGAACTTTCATTAATGATTGAACTGAGGTGTTTCATAAGTTGCAGTTTTGGTTTGGTTTTGGTTCTGGTTGTTGTTGTTTGGTGGGGTTTTTTTGTTGTTTGTTTTAAGTTGGAAGTTTAGAATAAAGAGGCTAAAATGAAAATTAATAGCTCCAAGTCTTATACCAAATACAT
Organism: Ceryle rudis; assembly: GCA_033439905.1. Lineage (NCBI taxonomy): Eukaryota > Metazoa > Chordata > Aves > Coraciiformes > Cerylidae > Ceryle > Ceryle rudis. Next base: position 51,272 of record JAAGNO010001058.1, read on the forward strand.
TATTTGCAGTTATGGTAGAATTTTCTGGGCGGAGACAAAAACAACTGTCTTACTAGAGTTTGCTTTTCTCTGCTGTGCAGAAAACTGTACTTCTTTACTTCCTTTTTATACAAGTGAATGTTTCCAAAGAAGATGTGTTATAGTGCCTTATAATAGAAATAATCAATGTATGTTGACAAGAATTTTTTTTTTTCCCCCTAGCTTTATTTTGTGGTAGTCTGAAATTGAATGGTGCAAAAAATTAATCCTAGTTATTCTAGAATTCCGGTTATTAGAATTCTGACTTGATTTTCCCAGAGTCTGTAATATTTGGCTTCTCAAAGCAAGAGTGAGTGAAGAAATACAAACAAACTTGGAGCGTTGTTTCTTTGCTGGATGAAGAGCAGAGGCTATAAAACTTAGATTTTTGAGGTCATTAAAATTTCTGGCTTCACCCTATATTCTTATTGTGCAAATATTTAAGCTCTTCTCTTATAAACTGAGGTATTTCAAGTATGTTTTAATATGAATTATATCATAAAGCTATAAAATGCATATTTTCCTTTTCTTACTTGTAGTAGTCGGAGTGAAATATAAGTCAGTAGCCTGTGTAACAATTTGAGCTGTATTTTATTTCCTTCCAGTTACTTTATTATATTTTTTTTCCCCCGATAGGAACCAGTCACTGCATTTACATCTGAAGCACTATGGGGTGAACTGTGATGACTGGTTGTTACGTCTCATGTGTGGAGGAGTGGAGATAAGGACAATTTATGCGGCTCACAAGCAAGCAAAGGCTTGTCTCATTTCACGACTAAGCTGTGAACGGGCCGGCACCAGATTTAACGTCCGAGGAACAAACGATGATGGTCATGTTGCTAATTTTGTTGAAACAGAGCAGGTATGTTAGGCTACAGTACGCGCTGCTTGGCCGATGAACTCAAGCATGTGTGTGGATAGGTTTTTTTGCCCTAAATCAACAGATCATAAGTCTGTAACCAGCAGATAGTGGAATAGTTCCTTTGCTGCTAAATAAGGAATCTAAGCAGGTTACATAATTTGATGATCTTGGTTTTTAGTATAGCTTAGGATAAGGGCATGGTTGGGTCTGAGTTTCAATAGCTTAAGAAGCTGTTATCCATCAGCCGAACTGTTGTATGTGGCTGTACTTTTAGTCTCCCAAGCTGCACACAAGTGTGTACTTCTGGCCTGAGCTGATAGTAAAGTAAAAGACCTTAGAAACTAGCAAAAGAAACTTTTGGCAAATAACATAATACCTTGTGGTTCAGGAAAGATAAAAACACTCCTGCTGTTACTTAACACAGCTCCTCTGAAAGGTAGTTGTTAAAGCCACTGTAATTCAGCTGCATTTGATTGCCCTTATTATACAGAAATGCAATAAGCTATTAAATCATTCTTTGCTGGCCTTTCTTTGCTCACTTCTTACAATCACCTAGTTACCAAGATATTGTTCCTGCAGCTGTATTCATGCAACTAAGTATCTTTGGTTGACTTGCTGTCTCCTTGCAAAGCCTGAATGACTTCAGCAGGATTTTGCCCAGCAAGGGCTCTGCTTGCACACATCCAGTTTCAGGATTTTAGTCAGAACACCGCTGTTACAGTTTCTCTGTCCACGTTTCCGGACAAGCTAATGTCACTAGATGACTGTGGCATATCATTCCCCTTAAAGTTTCCTTTTCTGTATACTTAATAGACCATTGCATTTTGGATTCTGATACACAGCATCTGTGCAGGTGTTCTGAGTAGGCTGCGTTGTTATTTCGTGTGCCTTGGTGTGCACTTGAACTGTTCCTACAGGAAGGTCTGATCAAGTTTTTTTTAAAGCAAGTTACTCTTAACACAGACCCAAATAATAAAAGCTGTCTGTAGCTTCTTAGATGTTGTGAATCATGCTTCTGCAAGGAAGCATGAGAGTGACAGGACTTTTATTATGAATTGTTCAGACAGAATAGAGAGAAAAGTCTAGGGAACACAGTATTTCAGCTTGCAGGGTGGAATATATAATATGTAAATATCTTTTAAATACTTTATGTTTAGCTGGGGTTAAAACCCTAAACCCTTACATTCTCTAATATCTATTAATACTATGTGGGTTTGTTTTGTTTTGTTTTGTTTTTTTTCTTAACAGGTGATATTTTTAGATGACTCTGTGTCATCTTTCATACAGATTCGAGGATCTGTTCCGTTATTTTGGGAACAGCCAGGCCTGCAGGTAAGCAGGAGATAGATTTAATTATACAGATATTTCTTATTCGTGTCTTTTTAAACAACTTACAGTAGCGTTTAGGCTCTTCTGCAGAGTTACCTGTCAGGATTGAGGGAGCAAGTTGGTGCTGTTGTTTAATTCACCAAACCTGCTGCTCTTGAGTCTCTGAATGCTGTTTTGCACAAGATTTGAATGTCCATTGCTTCTTAGATGTTTTCTCTTTTGAAGTTCTGAGTTTTCCTGTTTTAAATTACTATTTTTAAACAGATTATCTAAGGGCACCCAAAGAGACTGTTTTCTTCTGAATTATTCATAGGATAATCATTTTCAAGAAGTTAATATGGATCAAGAGTTAGTGTAGTATAGTTTCATCCTAATTTTCTTGAAAGAGGGATTGTATCAGCAACTACTACTGTGATACAGTTTTTGCAGGGAAGGTTACAAAAAAAAAATCATGCTTCACAGTGACTCTAGGTTCTTTAAACTAGACATATAAGCATTTTGCAATAGAACTGCTGAAATATTTACATGCCTTTTATGCAAAACAAAAAAGTGATTAGATTATATAAATTAAGTATATTCTTTAAAAACATGTTTTTTAGAAATAAGAAGAGGAATTTAAGAAAAGCCTATAAAAAGAATGCACACAATAGCAAGCAGAATAAATTTAGGAGATTTCATTTAGAAAGTGAAATTAATTTTTGGGCCATATTTAGGATCAGAAGAGTTCTTTTGAAGAATGATTAATCAAATGTGTAAAGACAATTTAATATAATTTTCTTGTCATAGGTGGGATCCCATCGTGTCAGAATGTCAAGGGGTTTTGAGGCGAACGCACCAGCTTTTGACAGGTGAAAGAATGTCTTAAATTTTTGTTAATGCACTACAGTGATGGGTGAAAGGGGTGGGATATGTTATTACAAATGGAAGGCTTTGTCTATACAAATGTGTGACTCAACCAAGCAGCAAACTGCCTGGGCAGTTTCTTCAAACTTCTACAGGATTGATTGTGCCTTCGAGTGATTTATTCAAAAGTTTCAAGAAATTTAAAATAGTGAAACACTTTGTTAAATAGAAAACAAAAATTATAGCATGTTTACATTGGACAATCTATGTTTGTCAGCTGATGTATAAAAGTAAAATTTATATTCTCATTTTATTCCTGCCACGACTTAAGCTTCACAGCCTTATGCTTTTAAGTAAATGTGTATTGTTAAATTGGTGCTATTATCCTAATTAATTAGCAGTCAGTGGTTGTATGCTATTATTGAGTTATATTGATTTGTTTGGACATGACATCATAAAAGGCTTGCGGCAGTTATTAGACTACCCAGTACATTTCTGCAGCATCTCAGTTAGTGTTGCAGTTGTGTTAATTTTTCTGCATGCCAGAAGATGAGTGTGGAATTTTTCTTCTGTTAACAGGCATTTCCAAACACTTAAAAATCTATATGGCAAGCAAATTATTGTAAATTTACTTGGAGCAAAGGAAGGGGAGCACATGCTCAGCAAAGCTTTTCAGGTGAGTATGACAATTCTCTTGCTGTGTATATCCTTGGAATTTGCCTGTTTGTGATGAAGCCTTTATATAGCCTTCAAAAAAATGAAACAGGTATGCTGTGCTGTCAGCAACCACTACTAGTGGTTAAAATTGTATTTATCATAAAAGCATTGCTTAAGATACATAATGTGAAATGAATTTTTAAAAGTTCTATTTCCAAGTAGTGTTTGATTATGTGCTGATTGGTTACTGAAAAATGGTAACAGCAACAGAGACAGCGTGGAGGGATTTTCTGTTATTTTAAGATTTCATGCTTATCAGTGGCTTATTTAAAAAAAGAAATCTTTTTTGCACTCTAAAATTGGTGAATAAATAAATGATACTTTATGGTATTTAATACTGTGATGTTTCTTTTATAAATGTTTGCCTTAGAAGTCAGGGGTATATTCCTTAATTATTTTTTTTAAATCACAAATTAACTTAGCAATTTAAATATAAAAGCTGCTTCTTGATTAAATAGAAATGTTTGTTCAGAAGATGTTGACTGTAAGCAGCCATTTGCATGAATTCCCACTAGTTAGGTTAAAAATAACTGTCACATTGTAGTCCATAAATACTGACAAATTGAGAAGTTCTGTCTGAAGCCAGAGAACATGTCAATAGCCATCTGTTGTTTCTCTTTCCCTTTTTCCTTTCTATTATAATGGTTGAATATCTTAGGCCATTCACCAAGTATCTTTTCTGTATCCAGCTGTCCTGGTAGGAGGCACTGGTTCTCCCAGATGCGTATCAGTGCTCACTACAGATCATAGCTTTGCCAACAAAGATTATGTGAGTGAGTCCTTCAAGATTTTTCAGGGAATATTAGGGAAAGTTTTGCTCAAGCATCCCTCCACAGTAACCTAAATAACTTGTCTGGGTTTTTTAATAGTAGTTTATGGAGTGTTTGCTCAGTCCCCATAGCTGACAGATGTGTAAAATGGTGACTCTTAGTAAAAGGTGTTTCCTCTGAAACAACTCTTTGCAAATTGAAGTATTTTAACAGTATAAGAGGCTGTAGACTGTCTTGGTGATCCCTAGTATGGTAAGGAAAAAAATTACTTTGACTGTGACAAGAAAAAGGAATAACACAGGCGAAATAGTAATCAGTTCTGAGTGATTTTTGAACAACAGTGATAAAAATGGTTTCATTTTACTGAAGAGTAAGCATGTAATAAGCAGGATAGCTAAAAAGCAGCCTAAAAATATTTGTAGACTCTTATTTAGCTTATACTACCACCATTTCAGATATTCATATATTTATACTTTCTTCCTTTTTACAATGTCAGAGCCATTTGAAAGCATCTGAACATTCAGCTGATATCAAAATGGTGAACTTCGACTATCATCAAATGGTTAAAGGTGGAAAAGCAGAAAAACTGCACAGTGTGCTTAAGCCTCAAGTCCAGAAATTCTTAGAGTGTGGATTTTTTTATTTTGATGGAAAGGAAGTTAAAAGGTTTGTGTATATTACTGCTGTAAATTTCTTTAAGTTAAATTATGGTCCCAGGATGCTTTTCACCCCTTAGCAGAAGATAAGAGAAAAAAATGTTACTTCTATTAATGTGTTTCTGTTGTATCCAATATGATGCTCAGCAACTGAAATATAAGTCACTTATTTTACTCTATTAAAACTTTGTCTCAGTCCAAATATGCTCTAAAAATCTTAAATATCTCTGAGACAGTTATGGGGCATGACTTACATTCAGGCCTTTGACCTCATGATTTTGGTGAAAATGGGCAATTGTCCATTTTCTTGAGCGCACCCATATGGGATTAAAGAATGAATATTTTCCTATCTTCCTGCATAATGTTATTCGTATTTTCCCCAGCGATGGAGCACACCATTTTCTGTGTGTTGTACATGCTGATGTTCAGTGCAGTCTTTCTCTAAATCTGTTTGCACCTGGATCCCCCATTTAAGTGATTCTGTTCTCCACAAAGTATGAATGGGATGCACGTTTTCTGCCCTGCTCTTTACTTCCCAGTCCTGCCACGCGTGTACTTCTGTCCCTATTTCCCCAGTCCTCTTCCTAGACCAAAGGCTATGTTTATCTCAGCAGGACAAGGGAAGCAAGGCTAGGAATAGGCAACATCCCTGCTCTTCTTCCTTCCACACCCTTCCTCCTTTTAATTAATTCCAGACATAACTGCTGACTTAACAATTCTCCTTCTCATGGAGAACCTGAATGAGAGGATTGTGTCATGTGCAGTGGGGTTCATCTTCTAGTGCAGTGGGAGACAAGAAGGGGGTTCCAGTGCCATTCTGTGCTTTGATCTGTCTGAGAGATTAAATCTCCCAGGGGCAGGTTTTGGTAGGCCTAAATGAGATTAGATTTAATGGGAGGGTTCTTAGGTCCCATCTCCGCCTCAAAATATCACTGACCATTCTCCAGAAAGCTTTAAAAGTGGTGTAACATTTTGGGAGAGCACCATCTGGTCTTGATGGTGATTCAAATAATATTACCACTCATCAAAAAGATTGACAACAGAACAAAGGCAAAATAATCTGTGGCTTGTGATAGCTTGAAGAATTGTATTAAAAAGATACGGTGATGATTTTTATAAGTTCATGGACAATCTCCCTTGGAGAATATCAGGAGTTTTTTTTCTAACACAAATAGCAAGTTGCTTTGTATTTCAAATTAAATACAGAGATAGTAATGAATAAAATAAACTTGGAGAAGGTTCTTCAAAACTTTCTACAATTTATTGTTAGATCTCCAAGTAAATGTGATGAAGCCCTACTGTCATTAATTGGGCAAAGTGTGTAGTGAGAATGACAGAAGTAAGGAATAAGTGTGTATCATTGGGAAAACCATCAGAATTTTATACTCGTAGCCAGGCAAGAAGAACATAGATGTTGCTTAATATGATCCCTCTGAGAGCTTTGTAGCACGAGTTAATGAACTTCTTTGACAGTTCAGAGTGCCTGAGGGCCTCAACCATCTGTCAAGCTAAGAGGGAGATTCTAATTTTTCATTTTTATTTGGGGAAGAAAGAGAAAGTAATGAGGAGTTGAAACTGGTTTCAATTTTACCAAAAATTTGTGTTACTTTTAGTTCTGTTAAACAAATCCAATAACTTCCTGATTTTTTTTTTTTTTAATTAATATTTGTATTTTAACTGAGAGTTGTTATTTCTTTTTGGCATTCTTGGGAAGCATGTTAGTTGGATTGTTTAAAAAGAAAACTTAATCCTGCATATCACTTTAACCAAGCAAGCAAGGAGAACTGGGAAAAAACAAAGAACTCCTCCAATTACTTGCAAAAAACAAAATACATTTTATAGTTAACACTGCTGCAAAATTCACCACTGTTATTGGAGCTAACCCTTTATTGCTGATGCATTTATAAACATACTTGTGATGACAGTAACACTGCACTGACAATACCCTGATTTACTGTTCTGGCTCAGATCTTGATGTCCCTGTCTTTGATGATGATATGGGTGTTAAATGAGTTATTTCAGTTGTTTCCTCTCTCTGTCTCTCATTGTCCTTGGCACAGATCTCAAAGCGGTACTGTCAGAACAAACTGCTTGGACTGTCTGGATAGAACAAACAGCGTGCAGGCTTTCTTTGGCTTGGAGGTAGGAAAAACAGTGTCCAGAGACACTGATGCCCTTGTAACAAATAGGATTTAAAAGTAACATTACCTTCCCCATGAAAGATGAATTAAAATGTTTTGTAGATGGCAGTTTGATTTATAGCATGATACTTTTCTTGCTCTGGAGCAACCTGATGTTGTTAGTTACAGACCAGTAGTTGTGTAGTAGCTGTAATTAAACAGTTGTTGTACAGCATTATTAAAAATGTTAATTCTTTTTTACATGTCAGGTTTTTATGTCTGTTAAGGTTCACACTTGCAATTCTAGAAGAGGTAGTAGTGTTGTAGTCCCTCACAAATACACCTGCATTCACAGTTACTCTATTAGAGGAAGTTCCTCACATAGGATAATGTTCTTAGCATCTACTGGTGCTGTGAATTCTTCATGGGACATTACCATGGCTGAGGCTTTGGCCACACTCAGTTTGACTAGTTGGAAATTAACTGTGGGATTCAGTCCTTTTGCAGGGGTGTGCTTCAGCATATTGGCTTGCTATTGAAACAAAGGTTCTAGCCTGCAAGCTTATACAGCAGAGCTTGAATACATGAACCTGATGGAGTGAGTAGTACTGATTAGGCTGTAAGAGTAGCTCTGAAAAACTTTTGACAGCTCCACTCATGTTAAACTAAGTTTGGCTTCAAAAGATAAAATCCTTAACATGTTTACAAATGAAGAATTATGGGTGCTGTAACATCAAAGTAAGTGGCTAACTCTTTTGTTTTCTGAATTTTAATTAAAATGCTCTTGTTTTAGCATCTATAGGAAGAATTTTTGCAAGAACTGCAAAAATGATTGGCTGTGGAACAAACATTTCAGACTGTAGAATATGTAGTGCTTTGCTGCTGTGTTTACCAAGTGAACCCTGCTGCCAGTTCGTTGGTATTTTAGTCAAACAGAATACCGAACTGTTTACCCTCATGCAAATGCTCTGAAAATTTTTCTCTGACCATTCAGCATCAGTCCATACCATAGCAGATACAACATAATGTGAGAGATGTAATGCCTTTTTTCTCCATTTTTTCAGCTCTGCATGTTCATGGGGGGGAGGGGTGTGTATCACACCTTTTAATTACTAAAGTTAAGAAAAGTAATTCTTACTCTTTTCTTTAGTTCACACTGTGTAGAAAAGAGTAGCGACATGCTTTCAAAATCTCACAGCATTGTATTACGTTATGTAATTTGTGTATCCATCCTATATAGACTTTGCCATGGGAGAGACAAATTACTATCTTAAAGTCTTTCCTGGTCCTAAATCTGTTTGCCAAAGTTTAACAGTTTGCTGTAGATAGAAATGCAAGCTTAAAGTGAGCAATTAGCTTATCTTAAATAAGCCATGGGAAACATTGCCTCTTGTATTTTACTGACAATACAGAAGTCTTTTATGGCATAAGAACTTATCACAGAGCTCTCTTGCTGCTGCATTTGATAATAGAGGTCAGTGTGTTTGGTATTACACGTTTTTTTGGAAGAACATGAATTGTTCTAATTCTAAATTATCTAAATAGAAAGACTTGAGAATGAAAAATAACTTGCCTTGTAACTTGTGGATTTTTAGGTGAAAATATTTACAAATCAACTACATAATTCTTTTCCTATATTAATACCTATCTTTAAAACAAAATGCTGGTATCTAAGTTGCATGTACAATGTAGCCTTTCAAACATGATGTGGTGTCACTTTGTTCAGAATGACACGTATAAGCTGAAAAAATACGATGTATCTTTTAATACCTACGTTTAAAGATTTTTCTTTTGCAAATGTTGTCTTTACCTGTTGCAGATGCTAACAAAACAGCTGGAGGTATTAGGATTAGCTGAGAAGCCTCAGTTGGTTACTCGCTTTCAGGAAGTTTTCCGATCCATGTGGTCTGTGAATGGTGATTCTGTCAGTAAAATTTATGCTGGAACTGGAGCCCTTGAAGGAAAAGCAAAGGTAAAGTACATTTTAATAAAAAACTTTAACTGTATTCAGTATGGGGTTTAAAAAATTCTATCATTAATATAAAAATGATGAGGTTTTATTTTTTAAAATGTGATTTTGTTGTAATCCTAAAAACAAACAAACAAACAAACCCCAAACAAACAAAGAAACAACTGACCAACAAAAGAAAAATAATTTAACATGAAAAGGTTGATTATGTTGATGACCGGATCTTATTCCAGTACATTCTTTCTCAGCCATGCCCATGCATCCCAGATAAAACCATCCTTTAGGAAAGGATGAGGCTCAAAACTTTTATTTATGTAGAACATAGTTCAGAGAAACATGTATTCAAATTAGCTTTAGTTTCCTTTGAATATTTTCATTTTTCTCTCTGTACTTCTGTCTCCTATTGTTTCAGTTTCATTCATGATAACTTTAAAATGTGTTTCACTGGATGTTGTTGTTCATGCTTTTAGTTTTTATTAACATTGTTAAAATTGAACAGGTTGCAGCTGGGTCTTTCTTATTTGCATGCTCCTCCAGCTATTTCTTTTTTGGTTTGCAATTACTGAAAAAAAACTCCAAATTTTGTTTCTGCCTGCTTTCTAATAGTGTGATAACAATATGTCATATACTACATGACTGTGTAATGCTCTGTTTCTCTTCAGCTTGTTTTGTCTTTGTTGATGACTGAGTCTTTCAGATTTTCTAATGCTGTCTTTTATTTTCCTTCTAACAGTGCTGCTTTTTTTTTTTTGTTTCCATAAGTCTCTCACTTATCAGGTGATACCTGTCAAGACAAACAAATGTTGAACCATATCAACTTTTGTCCTTAGTTCCTTGAAGAATTTCTTTTCATTCAACAATGTGCTGCTTCTCATTCCATGTTAAATGTGATGTACTCATAGTCGACTGTTTTGGTTTTCCATCACTTGTTCATTCAAACCATATCAGGGTCCTTCTCTGCCCATGTATGAGGGATTGCAGGAAGCTACAAAAAAAGAAAATAGATAAAATAGACTTGTTGCTATTCTGCCCTTACTTGGTGCACACAAGATGTTTTCATTTGGGAATTGCTTGTATGTTAGTATAGAGTGGAATTTGGTTAAAGATGTTTAGTTTTATTTTCTTGCAAAATGTCACCCAGACCATCAGGAAAACTACAGTAAGTATTTTATGAGGTGTCTCCCCTTCTCTTGTCTTTCTCATTCAACCCTACTTGTATGGGTTTTTTTTCCCAAATTAATAGTTTTCTGCCATCCATTTGGCTACTTAAATTTTTATTTTGTAAAATGCATTTGCTGTGTTTACACTTCCATTTTTAATGTTTAAAACACAGAGTACATTTCCTGTGCTATCTTTGTAATAACACAGGATCCCTGCCCTGGTACAGCTGTTAATTAATACCACATCTCACATATCAAGCATAGTGTCCCTGACAGAAGTCAGTCCCATCTGTTCAAAGAGGATCTTTAATACCTGCAAAGCCGTACAATATTTGCCATTGTTTCAATGAAACCTGACCAGGTCACTACAGAATATCTTCTTGAGTACTCTGATAATATTTTTTAAAATGTAGTTTTGAAGTTGTTAGTTGTATTCTCATTTCTCAAATTAGAAGTTTGATATTTAAAACTTTTCAATTTCTTGCTTGTCAGTTTGATTCTTCAAAGACCAACAGTACTTATAAGTAAAAATAGGGAAATTGAGGATAGGAGAAAAAATATTTTAACCTTAAATGTGTTACTATAAATTTCTGTACTGAAAACCAGTCCTTTTAATACTCATTACGTCTAACTCCTTACCTACTCTTTCTTTTGCTTTCTCTGGGTTCCTTTCAATTAATTGCCTGATATGTGAATGGTGAGTGTGTTTTTTGGATCATGTCATAAGTTATAAGTTGTCTGACAGAAAGGGAGCAGCATCCTATTAAAACTCCTTTGCAATAGTATGCTCCCCAACACCTCATCCACATTGTCTTCCAAAAATCATGGTGCCAATTTACTACTACATATCCCTGACGAAAGAGTAGTTGCTTTCTCACTGTCTAGTACAATTCATAGAACTAAATGATGTGTTAGTTTTGTAGTTTTCTTAGGCTTTGTCTCTTTTTTTCTTATGCATTTAAGAGACCTTCATGAACAATGTGAGCTGTAAACTTGGAGTATTTTTTTTTCATAATAATAAAACACCATGCAGCATCCCTGATGGATTACAGTCTATATTTTGTATACATGCAATAGCAGGTGTCTATATATGCTTCACAGGCAAAATATACATCTGTGCATAAGACAGAATAAAGCATGTAATCAAGAAAATGTCTTTGTGCCTGTCATTGTCAGTGCCGTGTACACAGATTAACACTGCTGGTTTTTCAGTCAACACTGAGACTGCATGGCATGTTGATTACATTATCCTCTAGATGGCTGATCCACAGGAGTATGTGTAGTGACAGCATACTTCTTGGACATTCTTGTTTAGTTGGACACTGTTCTTTTGGAACGCTGTTCAATTGTACCGCTTGTTGTGCAGTGCGTGCAACAACAGTGTCTTTGTATATGCATATATATCTATAGGTCAGTGTGTACGTTCCTTCTGGGATACTGCATGAGACTTGCATGTTATTTTGAAAAGTTAAGGGGTCTCAGTAAGTTGAAGCTATCTTTGTTTTTAACATGGATATTTCAGAATGGGAATTCTGAACTAATACGCTCATATGTGCATATACATACATACACATGTATCATGACTTTTGGACTCGAGTGCTTGCTCATCTCTCACTATTTGGGGAAAAGCCTAAAATCCTGTATCATGGTCTAAACATGATACTATATTGATTTCATTTTTGAAGACCAGGGGTTTAGGAGGGGGGGAAAAAAAATCACCTCTCTGCAGTATTTTGTTTAATTTAAATAATCTAAACTGGAATAATCTGGTGGTTAGATATTCCTCAAAGGTATTGCTGTGGTGTTTAGCGTTTGGGGGTGGGGGGGAAAGCATACGTAGTACAGTAGGCTCAGAAGACTTGATTTAACACTTAAAGAAGGAAAGTGCCTTAGATTTTAAAATCATTAATGCAGTTTACAAGTATGTTACTGAATTTTGCCATTGTTACTGTAAGCAGTGTCCAATATAAAATATTTTATACGTGTTCCTCCCTAACAGGCTGGAAAGCTGAAGGATGGTGCTCGTTCTGTGACCAGAACGATTCAAAATAACTTTTTTGATAGCTCCAAGCAGGAGGCCATTGATGTTTTGTTATTGGGAAATACCCTAAATAGTGATTTAGCAGATAAAGCACGGGCTCTCTTAACCACCAGCAGTTTACGCGGTATGTGTCTTTCAGGATTTTAATCTGTCTGATAACTATTTGGTGTAAGAAAGCTGTATGGAGTCTGTTTGCAAAGCACTATGGGAAAGTATAAATGCTATTTTATGTTCTCTTGGCTTATTAAAAGATGAAAGTTACTTCTGCTTTACTAATAGTACGGAACTAACATGCTGCAGTAATTTTCCTTACTGTTTATATTTTGTTGATGTCTGGTGGTGTAATAGGTAAATATTTGTGGAGCATGTGTGTTAGAACTTTACTGTAGATGCACATTAGATATGTTCTGTACAATTCTTCACATCCATTTATAGCAAGAGTTAATTATGACAATTGCATGCTGAATTTGGGGAAAAAAAATATCCCCATTTATTAAAATATTAGGGGTTTTAATTGTTTGCTAAATGCCCTCCTTAATTTGTTCTGACATGTCAGTGAAGAAATTCTCACCACGATGTTAAACTAGGTAGAAAGCATTTATTCTTTTCTCAAGCTTAAGAATGCCAGTACTTATCTTTGTTTTGGTTTCTAAGGTATTGAGGAACAAAAGGAGTTTTGGTAATTAAATAAAATTTAAGGTAACAGGAACCAACAGAAAATTCCCAGTGAATGATTTTCTATCATAAAATGTGGGTTTTTTGTGAGAGGAAGTCATTCTTAGGAACATGTGCACCACAAAAACTTGTCAGGCTGAGGGTGAAATTCTGCACCAAAATCAGAGGGATTTCAATAAGAAACTTTGCTTAGGCAGAGTAGCCATGTGGGAATTGGGGGGTGTGGTTACAGGAAGGTGGTTCACCTAATCAGAGAGCTGGACCACAGCATGTTGCATTCCCAAACAGAGGTGTAGCCTACATGGTCCCCAGGACTAATGTCATGTCCCATCCTTCCCCAGGTCTGATGGGCAGGGAAATTGTAAATTGGCCAGGTGTAGGGCTGTGTTTAGAATATTCCTCTGGGATATAAAAAATAAAGGAGCTAATTCTTGGGCAAAGAAGGAGCTTAAATTTGAGTCTTCTTTCCAAGATCCCAGGTAAGAGTTCCCTAAATGATGGGTTGCTGCCATTTTTAGGGTTTAATAACATTCTTAATTTTTCCTTTTCTCTGCACCCCCACCCCGCCCCCCTCTTTCTCCTGGACACTTCTCTAGAATGAGATAAAGTTCAGTGCAAATCTGTGTCACAAGAAAAAAAATAATCTTGTCCAGTTGTAGTCTTCATCTGTGGGTATTTATATATTTCCTATGTGGAACCTGAAAGACTGTTTTCCTCTCATTTCTTTGCCACAAAGTTTTGTGTTACTGTAACTCTTCCTGTATCTGAAACCTGCTAAATCGACCTCACCTCAAAATAAGATGAAAGTTGTCTTCATTTCTTCTCACTTTCTCTATGAATGCAAGCTCCTCCTTTCAGTATTTGCAGCTCCTGTCAGCTGAGGAACATTTATCCCCCTTTACTGAATATAATGTCTTTGAATTGTCTGCTAGGTGGTGAATTAGCTACAGACATATTTCATCATATGTAAATCCATTATTAATAAAGCAAGAAAAGAGAATTTGTTAATACTGTTGTGGAACATTTTAGATTGTGCAGCATAAAAGATGTGCTATAACTGATGCAAGTGGTTATGTCTAATAAATTGCATATTACATCATGTTCTCTGACATATTACTGGAAAATTGTAAAAGGCAGTTACTTATTTGACTAATTTCTTTCTTGTTTCCTTCTTACTGCATCCGTAGTTTCAGAGCAATCATTACAATCAGGTATAGTATAGTAAATTAAGCTGTAAATATTTGAGTGGCTATTGTTCTTCTCTGGGTTTTTTCTTGTGCCTATTTGCATAATATCTGGTTGTGGCTCACATTATCCTAGTAGTATTTGGATCTGGCATTCCCGTGCCCCAAAATTCCTTAATCTGAGAACATTTCTTTAATACAAGAAAACAAAAATGTAAGGGGTGAAAAATTTTGCAGTTTTGTTTGGGTGTGAGTTGTAAAAAGAGGCAATCAATTCTCTGGGTTTCTTTTTATAAATGCTTTATCCTAGCTGTAAAGAAGATTGCTTTACTGATCTGGTTTGGGAGCTTCTGTATTATTGTTTTGTCTAATGTTTTGTTTAGGATAAGAGGTAAAATTCTCCAGTACAATTTGCAACTTATCTGCAATTAGAAAACTCTACCTGCTTGTGTTCTTGCACAGGACAGACTGATTTCGGAGTATCTCCCAGCAAAGGTTAATGTTGTAGTAGAATGATCTGAAGTAATGTGCTGACATTTGTGTTTGGTGGAGCAAAAGTACAGTCAAATCCACTGAGATATGGTTACCTCTGCATGTGACACAAAATGAAAGCGTTTCTTTAAGTAAAACTGTTGGTGAAGAGAAGGCCTGAAGAGGGAACTTCATAGTTAACTTCTAATCTTCTACTTTGAGACATCACAGTAATATCTTGACCAATGTCTGTGATGTTAAGCTTAAAATATGAGAGGTTGACCTCAGAGAGTTCAAGCAATACTGTGAACTTGAAGAAGTGCTATGTAATAGTAAGAAAGTGTAGGGATGAGCCAGATAGAGGAAAACAACATGAAAGATCTCTTCAATTTAAGAAACTTCTGAAAACTTAGTGATTTTCATTGTGAGTTAGAAAATAAAAAACTTAATGCCTTTCAACTTTGTTTTCAAAATTTTCTTATTCTTAGTGGAAATTCTCCCTTTTGTTGCAACTTAAGCTATTTACATGAAGCTGCTCCATTTGAGGAAATGTGATATATACTTATTTTTAAGGGAGAGCTGTGAGTACTTGTCAGTTGTGCAGTACTTCATCATCTCCTTGTTCCAAGAAACAGTTATTTAAAATAAAATATTCCTAATGCTTGTATGTTCAGATTTTACTCTGTGTTGAGAAAAGTTAAATGGCCATTTCTGAGCTAATGCCTTAATAGGGTTCATTGTGCTACCTTTTGGAAGTAGGTTCAGTAAAACCAGATCAGATGCTTAGTTTCTGGGTGAAAGGAAACAAAGTATGTTATTAATACCTGGGAAGATGAAGGAAGAGGAGGAGGAAAGGAAACAAAGAAACCCTTAATAATTTTTCAGATAATTCTCCTATTTTAAGAGAATAGCAAAGTTGTGTTGGGTGTCCTCTGAAACTGTATCCTTGGGTAGTAGCTACTAGTCCCAGGTACTGAAGATTGATGGGGGAGGATCCTTGGAAGGAAGCATGAGGATTTGTTGTTGGTTAGATTGTTGTTGAAATACATCTGAAGTATTTAAAGGTGATTTTTTTTTTTTTTTCTCCATTTGGAAAACCACTTCAAATGTAATCTGTATTTTTGAGCTGTAAATGTTTTTTTTTTTTTTTTTCCCCTTTATATTTGTCTCAGCTTTGCTTTTTCTATTAGTGTTTTATTGTATCTACTCTAACTCTTACAGAGTACTTAAATAATGAAATCTGAGTCACAGGTTATATACACCTGAAATTAACTGATTCACAGACACTTTGTCAGTGCTGAAAACTGTTTATTGGAATAAACAGTCACACTGTCATTTATGGTGTTACCATCTAGACTATATCAGCCTCGTTTATAACTCGTAAAGAGTCATACTTGTCAAATATTTTTTAACTTCCTGAAGTAACATTTCTCTTTGATTTTAATCTAAATACAAATTGTATCTATTGAAACATATCCGTGGTAATCTGGACATTGAAGTAAAATAATTCAAGCAAATTCAGGTGCACAGAATATCCCACCAAGAATTTTAAGTTAATATTCCCTTTGTAGAAGTGATTTTTCAAATGTTTGCCCACCTGTTATGAAGAGCAATTAAAGTATTTTTGCTGCAGAACAGAAAATGACTGACAAACAGTTTTGTTTAAAAGATAAATAACTAGAAATGTGGAAGAAAATAATGGATGTGGGAGGCTCAAGGAGCTCTGAAAAACAATTGGCTCACTCAAGATTTTTGAAAATGGATTAAATTTTTTTTTTTTCTTTTATTCAAATTTAGAAAGAGAGTCATTTTACAATTTAGAAAGCTTGCTATTTTAAAGGTATGAATTTCATGTTTGTAGTAAGCGTATTGTCAGTTCACTTCTGGAGTTAGATTTTATCCTGGTAAGATTTTTCACACTGGGGGTTTGACAATGTCAGAAGTTAAATAGGGAATAATTCAGTTTTGCAGCTTTTCTTGAAAGCCGCCTAGTAGCAAATATTCATTATTTAGAGTAACTATTTAAAACAAAGCTGCAAATTGCTAAATTTACAAAGAAAAGAAGAAAAGAAAAAAAAAAATCCAAAAGAAAGAATTGTAATGGAGAGAATAAAAGTCCAAACTCAGCTTTTGAACTTGCTTAGAGTACTCTGAAGGCTAATCTGTGCAGATCTTCAAAGCTGCCTCTGATGCTGCTTTGGGTTCCCTGGGTTCAGCTAATCATTTGGATGACTTGGGTACTTCCCAAAGTATGTATGCATCCTGGCTAGAACGTTTCTTGGACTAGTTTCTCTTCAGTGGTCAGGTGCTTGGGTAGCTTCTGTCCTTGACCCTCGGAGGTTTTTCTGGCATTTGGTAGTCTTCCTGACTTGGCTGTTAACTGGTGTGTAGATGCATTCAGAAGTAGACTCGGTATTTGGCTCTCAACTGAAGATATAAAGTATTCTGTTGTCTCCTTGCTGTTTTCTTGACTTCATTTACCTGGATTATAAGGAAAGCATGATCCTGAGCATGATCTGCTTATAGTACCCCAGGGAGACAACAGTCAATTCATTGTCTTTTATATGTGATTAACATATATGTGGCTATAAGATTTGTTCAGGAGTGAGAGAGTTTGCAAACAACAAATACAAGATATTATTTTCTTCTATTGTTTCCAGCCATGAGGGCTATAGGATCTCTGATTTTTGTTTTATTTGGGTAGCCACGGTTCTGTAGGAAATGTCAAGGCAGTAAACTTCAAAAGAAAACTAAAAAGACAACAACAGCTCACTAATCATTCTGCTTTGGGCATCTGAATGAAAAATATTGTGCCCAGTAGTGGATCATTTAGCAAGACAACACACAGTGAAGGGAAGAATTCTGTCTAATATTGTCTATACAGTTCTCACAGAGCCTCATGACCAGGGGAGTATTCAAAATAGGTAAATGAATATCACTTAGATAAAGTACAATGCTGACAATACTGTTTACACCCAATGCAGTTTTTATTCCACTGAGATTAAGGAAAAGGGGCATAATTTTAAATAATATTCATACCTGTTCGTTTGCATTAGGAAATATATCTGTACAATATACAGCTGATTTATGAAGGAACTTATAAAATCTCTAGTTCCTGACCACTGAATAATCTTTTTTGTTTGTTTTTTTCTCACAATGCCCTTTACAGTTGGGTCATTACTGTCTCTCCCATCTGTCAGATAGAAACAAGGCATAGAGAAAGGCTAGTGTGACAGAGAAATTAGTGTAGTTCTTTTGAATCCTAGCCTATTTTCCTCTCTAAATCAGAATTTTAGGAATTCAGCTGACCTAAAAAATAATTCAGATTTGTGGCTTAAATAGATGTACTCTAAAATGATATAGTAAAGTACCTTTTCCATTTTAGTAAATATATCAGTCATTTTGGCACTTCTAGAAATTAACATATCCACAAGTTATTTTGGTAATGGAGACTGAATTTCATATATGTGAAAATGAGGTAGATACCCGTGGTGGCATGTATGAAAAATAATGGTTTCCACAGAGAAGCACAGATAGGGGAAAGAATGACACACATTTATAAAACATAGAAATTATGTTTCTTTTTGAATTTATATATATATATATG
>JAAGNO010001058.1:77387-99837 GCA_033439905.1 Ceryle rudis
GTTTTCTTGGGTTTTGTTGTTGTTGTGGGGTTATTTGTTTGTTTTGTGGGTTTGGCTTTGGATTTTTTTTTTTTTCCAGAAAACTAGGAGCATTGTCCCAAGTCTATAGTATGATGTAATGTGGAACACCTCATACAAATATCTAACCTCTTTACTACTGAATATGTAACTGTAATCAAAGAATTTTTAAAAGAACAGTGCTTTCTGTGTGTGATATTTACCTGGTTCTCTTTTGCTTGATTTATTTTTTTCTTTTGTTGTTGTTGCAAGGGTACATTCAGTTAAATCCTATTAGCCAATGGTATATATTATAATGAACTTTAAAAAACAATTGTTCTCCAACAAGTGAATCAATGAAAAACCTTTAACTGTGCAGCTTCAAAAATTAGTAGCTAGGATAAAGTATTTTAATTATTGTTTCCAATGGACTTTGCAGGTTTGTGGAAGACAAGATGTGGGTAACATTTTTGGAAGGAAGCTCCGCTTTGAACGTTATGAGTTTGAATGGTACCGAGGTAATGTAAAAGTTACTGAACTTTTATATAGCAAGAGAAAACCCAACTTTTTAAAGAATGTTTAAGTGGGTTGGGTTATTTGTTTGTTTCTTTTTAATTCTTGACAGGTTTTCATGTTCCATTTTAGACTGTTGCATCTAATCTTTTTTCTTTTTTTTTTTTTTAACTTTTTGATAGCCACATAGCATTACATAGAGTTTCAAAAGCCAGCTGAGAGAAGTACCAAACTTATTTTTAGGAGGACTGTTGGTGAAATGAAGATCTCGTCTTGAGGGGCATCTTCAGCAAATGAGGGGTTTTTAATTTTTTTTTTTTTTAATGATTTAAAAAGCAGAGTTTTTACCTTGAGTTTTTAGTATGAACCAGTTTATCATATTTACAGCTTGCAATTATTTAAAATTCAGCACTCCTGTTTTTCACTTACTTAAAAATATCAGCATTTCAGTTCTCATTGACTTCTCTGTGGTCAGTATTTAATCTTTGTAAAAACATTAATTTTCATGTTTAAATTTTCCTGATCTTTGTTCCTGTTACAACTTAGATTCCATAATGTGATGTTTGCAGATGAATCCTTGCATCTGCTGAGTTTTACTGATGGCCCTTGCAGGATAGGGGCTGTGTCAGTTTGCAGAATGAAGACCTGCTGTTCTGTCAGTCTCTAAAAATTACTTTATTAATGCAGTTTATAAACCAGTCTGATTTTCTTTATGAAGTGTAGTTTTTCTGTCAGAGTAAAGAAACCAGAAGCCTTCCTATTAACTGAAAAGGAAAAATCTTATGAGACAAGTGGTTAGTTTTTCTTTAGAAAAATACTAAATAGCTGTAATTAACAGGTTAAACTACATAAATGTACTTACTTACCAAAATGAAGTGAAAACCCTAACTATTTTTGTGATGTGTCACTGTCATTGTTTAGTCCCAGAATTCTGATAACCTTATTTATGATATTTTCAGTATGCTGAATTTTAATGTTCCTACTCTTAACAATTTCTGGTTTGTGCCTACCTTTTGGGTGATTCAGCTACTAGGAAGAATTATAAATATAAGCTTGAAAAATCCAGATTGGATCAGAACTTTAGAAGATGAAATGAGTCTAGAGAAGATTAATATTGGGCTGCCTTCATCCACAAGTTCCACTTTGCTTTGTGAAGATGCTGAGGTTACTGCAGACTATGACATGGAAGGTTTGTTGAAATAAAGTATTCCTTGCTTTGAAATGGTTACAGTCCTAAATGTGGTTAATTTAATGTATGAATATTAATACTTTATCATGTTTATTCCCCTCTAAAGCTGATATATTAGAAACCCCAACATATATATTAGAATATATATTAGAATTAAATTATATATTAGAATATACATTAGAATTTCCAACAGTATCTTGACAGTTTGTTGAGCAGTGTCAGTTTGTATTGCATCTCTGGGTTTTGCCTATTTGCTGATACTCTCTTTATTCTTCTCACTTTATCCTGTGACCTACCCTCTCAGGGACATTTCATTCAGGCAACATTTACAGTTCACAGAGGCACCCTAGAAGTAGCATATACATGATGTCAGAGTGCAAAGAAATTTTTTTTTTGGCATAGACACGACAGATTAATAGGACTAATGAGCTCCCATGATAAGCATTGATATGCTTACCACCCCCCCCAAAGGTGAGCCTTTGACAGGCAGGCAAACAAAAGTCAGGCAAGGAAACCTTCAACCTCTGTTGCTCCTTGGAACAGATTTATCTTCAGCATTAGTAACTTATTGTTTTCCAGTTCTCTGTTTTGTTTTTTCCCAGTTTTGGTTTTTCCCTAAAGGGTTTTTATATCTTTTTAGGTCGTACTTTTCTAGCAGAGTCCTCAAGTTGCTGAATATCCCTGTTGCAGCAATTGTGCCTCCGCATTTTTGCTTTCCTTGCATGTTTCTAATCTAAGTACTTTGTCACAGCTTATTTTTTTATTCTATTAATTATTTTTTTATGAAAGATCTACTTCACTCTCTTCTCTATGTTAAAATATATTCTTCTTCTATCCTTGGCAACTAAAACACCTGGTTTTTGAACAGCGGCAAAAAAAAAAAACCCAACCCCACACCTTACCTGCTGACACTTCCTGTGCCTATTGCATTTCCATGTGTATTTGACGGGGTCATTTTTTTGTCATTTCTTGAATGGATGTAATTTCTAGATGTAGTCACTGTATCTGTATTGATTTATTCCAAGTTTGAATTTCTATACAAACTTACATTACATTACAAAAGTTTCAAGAAAAGAGATGGCAGTTAGGTATACTGGAAAGCATACTCTTAAGGGGGTTTTGGACAGGTTTTTCATAAAAGAAGATATCTTTTGGTAAGGGTACAGATATGGGATAACCTGTATGAAAAGCTGGAATTTGCATTAGTCTCAGTGTCACAAGATGCTGCGTCTGTTTTCCAGTGCAGGTTGGAAACAGGGCTTTTAACAGTTTAGATGCCTGTATGATTGGTTGATTTTATTAATAGTCTTACATGAAATGGTATGGTTCCCTTAAAATGTGACATCTCAAATCCCACAAGACTCTTAATTAAGAGCTAGTATCTAATTATCAGCCTGGTTACTCTGTTACTGCTGAGCAGTGTCAAGCTGAAGCTGGAACTTCTCTAGAACACTGTGTGTTGTTCATGTACCTGAAGTGAAAGAAGTCTAGAAGTTATGGAAGAAGGGATTACTGTGGTCTTGTTGGAGTGTGATGAGGTAGTTGTTTATTTTAGGCATTGTGGATATCAACATTAAAATATTCCAAATTGGCAGTTTACTTTTTCAAAGGTATGTCAATGTTGAATCTTTTTTTGAACATCATTTCACCTTTTCAAACAGTAGATATTACAAATAGCAGGTGTCTTGAAATCCCCTGCCTGAGGACTTTTGCAGAAAATCCCACACCCAGAATCAGTTTATGATTTCCCCACTTTTTAAAATAAGTAACTATTGTTCCCTTGATTTTTACATGCTTTTTTCTTTTTGGGGTGGTGTTTGTTATTCAGGAGACATTGATGACTATAGTGCTGAAGTAGAAGAAATCCTTCCTCAGCATCTACAGCCAACTTCAAGTTCTGGTCTTGGAACCTCCCCAAGCTCTTCACCGCGTTCCAGCCCATGTCAATCCCCCACGCTGTCAGATGGACCTATGCTCCCAGTGAGACCGAGCCGAGCACCAACAAAAACTCCTGGACCACCTGCTTCCACACACCGTGTGTATCACATTGCTTGACAGCCTTTGTTACTGCTATACAATCCGGCAGCTGTATGGCCCAGTGGTAGAGTACTATTATAGAATCATAGAGTTGTCAGGGTTGGAAGGGACCTTAAAGATCATCTAGTTTCAGCCTCCCTGCCGTGGGCAGGGACACCTCCCACTAGTCAGTATGCTCAGAGCCCCATGCAGCTTGGCCTTAAAAACTTCCAGGGCTGGGGGAAGTTCTCCACCACCTCTCTGGGCAACCTATTCCAGCATCTCGCCACCCTCATGGCAGAGAACTTCTTCCTAATGTCTAATCTGAATCTGTCCACCTCTAGTTTTGATCCATTCCCTCTAGTCCTACTACTACCCGACATCCTAAAAAGTCCCTCACTAACTTTCTTGTAAGGCCCCTTAAGATACTGGAAGGCCACAATAAGGTCTTCTTGGAGCCTTCTCTTTTCCAGACTGAATAACCCCAACTCTCTCAGTCTGTCCTCGTAGGTAAGATAGAGTACTATCTTATAGATTATTTTTAATAGAGCTTTTAGATCAACATAAAAAGCTTTTTTTGTCATCATCTAGCGTTTTACACATCAGTGGGCTTGGGCAAATCACCTTATTTTTTGTGCCTCTGTTTTCATAACGGACAGTGAAAGAGCTTTGTT
The DNA here is from genome assembly GCA_033439905.1 of Ceryle rudis. Lineage (NCBI taxonomy): Eukaryota > Metazoa > Chordata > Aves > Coraciiformes > Cerylidae > Ceryle > Ceryle rudis. The sequence continues at coordinate 81,777 of JAAGNO010001058.1, forward strand.
CTGAGAGTCTTATTTAGTACACTGTCCACTGATCAATGCTGCTGCGGTGAACTTGCTCTAGTTCCTTAGCATTTCATCATGAAAGAGACATCTCAAAAAGTTATGTCATGAATAGGCTTTCTAAGTTGATTGGTGTGAAACCTCAGTTCATAAATTCTGTTGCAGTGTGTCGGTATAATCCTAGTTCACTTCAGTCAGTCTTCAAATACAGACCATTTCAATTAATGCCATCAACTGTAACATGTTACTTGTAATCGGTAAATTTGGTGTATAATATGAAGCCTTCTGTTTAAATACAACTTTATTTTAGAGACAAAGTGGACATTTAGAATTACAGTGTTTGGAATGACTTTTAGAACAGCTTATGTCAGCGTAATTTGGAGTAGCTTTACAAAGACTGCTAAAGTGCCTTAAGAATTCCTCTTGTAACATTCTTTTCCAGAACATTTAGTTCACAGGTAAGGGTTAAAATCAAAATTTGGAGCTCTGCAATCTGTAATAATATTCAGAATTCCATGAAAATCATATACTGATTAAAGCACATGAGACAAAAATCTTGGGGTTTGGAAATCTGCTTTTCACCACTGATTTATTCTTCTTGTTTTCCCTCTCTCAGAAATTTCTGTATTGTTGTTTCCAGGGCAGGGCATTGACTGTCCTCTCTGTGAAAATAACTCACTAGAAAAGCTTTACTGTGATTAGAATGTACAAGTGATTAACTTTTGCTTTGTTTTCTGTCATGCCCTTCAGCTGAATTTCAGATTGGTACCCAGCAGAAGGAGTCTTCTCAGAGCTTGGAGCCTAAGCGTCCTCCACCACCTCGCCCTGTTGCTCCTCCTGCACGCCCCGCTCCACCACAGAGGCCACCTCCACCATCAGGTAATGCAGTGACATATATCATCTGGTCAGGAATATTTTGTTTCAAGTCTGTGAGATGAACTTTGAAGTCCACACCCAAACTACATATTATATTGTTGGTTTGGGGCTCAATGGATAATACCATTTCTTCACTGAAATGTTTATTTTGTACATTTAATAGCAAAACCAGCATTTTTCAGAGCCATTTAAATAGTATTGTCTTTGCTTAGTGAATAACTATTAAAATTTTTATAAACTTATTTTCATAGTTTAGAAATGTGGGCTTCCTACAGCAGTGTTTTCTCAACTTTTTAATTTTTATAACATCTTCATTTTTTAAATAAAAGATAAATAATCTTGTGCATTCATTGATTTATATTCCTTTAATTTTGGCATCAGTATGTATGCATTTTGCCGTGTCCAAGTTTTTAACATAGACTTCATCTGGATCATATGAAAACATAAACAATTGAGCAAAAAGAGAAACTGGATGTTCAGAAGCGTATGGGCAACATAGTTAATAACAAACCAACCCTTCTCATTTTTAACTTTCTCATTCTTTTTCTTCCCTTTTACTGTATTGATATTTTTTCATTATTGCTGCATTCATTTCTTAAATACTATAAGGCGGTAGGAGTCCTGCACCTGCTAGAAAAGAATTTGGAGGTAATGATTTTAATTGTTTTCGAATATGACTGTAGCAAAATTAGTATGGTGGTCTGTTGCAACAATACTTGTTAATATGATGATGTCCAAAGGTCTAAAAATGGCTGATTCTTGAATGTCAGTGTTATTTCTTTCTCAGGGTTTTTTAAACCCCTTCTGAATTACATTAGACTTTTTAGTCAAAAAATACTTCTCCAGAATTTGGTACCTTGGTCAGAGAGATTGTAGTTGTTTCAGGTTTCTATTACTTTGTCCTGGTCAAAATATGCCAAGAAAGTTATTTTCTGTGAAAGCAGAAACCTGTCTTTAGCTGTAATAAGGGTAGCTTTTTTCATCACAGTCCATGACAAGGAGCATTGTAAAACGGATTGTGATTGTAGGTACTTGCAGTGATTATTCACTAATTAATTGTTTGAGTTGAAACTACTGCTGGTCTGGCCCAGTTTCCCCTGGACGATCACCAGTTAAGAGATAGCTTCAAATCACTGGGCTGTATTTGTCTCTAAGCTGAACACTGACATATGGGTAGTTTATTTTCCGTTTCCAAGTCAGAAATATGCTCCCAAGCCCTTTCTAGAGACAAGAAACATCCTCCATAGATTCTTGAAACTAGTATGTACTTCAGAAACACAAACTTAGCAAAGGAATTTATTCAGTTACTTTGAAGGCACTCAAGAGCTACAGGTCTTTATAAAGTAATAAAATCCTGAAATAATTCTCCCCTAATTCCTTCCCTTTTGATAATGCTGAAGGCCTTATCAACCCTTCAGGCTAGTTTTGGGCTTTTCCTTACTTGATCTGGTTTTGCATGTAAATAACGACTCGCATGTTCTCAGAAGTGCTTCTTCTTGAAACTAATCTTTGTCTTCCTTTGTCACATGCTTCATAGTTGAGCTGTCCTGCTTGGACTTAAATCAGCTCATTAATACACGGAATAGAGTGAGAATAGTTAGTGGCTCTGAAATACTTAATGGCTTTTCAGACACTGCCAATCACTTGGTAGGAAAGCAGTACTTTTGAGAAAATAATTCAAGAGTTTTGATCAACCTCAGAAAATTAAGTAAACTATTCTACATAGTTTTACATTGAAATATCAGCTAACTCATTCTGATGTCAGGTGGAGATGTGTATGGCTCTTAGTTACAGTTGAGGGGAGGAGATTATTGTGCCCAAGACATGCTATTCCAAATTAGTTAAAATGCTTAAGTTTTCAAGAATAACCAGTTTATACATAACACACAATATATGTGAGCTTTAATTAATTGTACTACTTCAGTCCTTTATAGTTATGTGCACTGACATAATCCTGTTTGCCTGGTTTGTCTCAATTGTGCAAAGACTAGCTTTCTTTTTTCACTCCTTTTCCTAACATAGTTTTCCATAAAGAATTGTTTCCTGCATAAAACTTGGGGGTTTTTCAATCTTTTAAAAGAGATTGGAATCTACTTTTTTTTCATATTGTATCTGAACTAATGCTCATGCCACCTTTTCTCTCCTCTTCATTTTCCACCACTCATGGCGTACATTTATAAAGCATGCTTTGCTTCATAGCAGTACGTGAGCTCAGCTCTGAGCAAGCCAGCACAGACCTGGAGGCAGTGTAAATGTCACAGCAGGTTATTGTGCTCAAGGAAATGGCATCTGTTTCTCTTACCTAGAATTAAGTCTCCTAAAGCACTGTGAAAATAACCCTGCATACTATATAAGAGTATCAAACCTTGTTTTTAGACTTCTGTAACACAAGCAAAGGGGCATTAACCGTGTCTTTAAAATGTTGTGCAATTTAAATGTTACCTTTTTAAATTTTTGCTCATGTGTTTTAACCTTTTCTTCTGTGCTTCACTCTCTTCGATGCCCATAACATTGCTTCTACTGGCTCAGTATGCTTTGAAGTTTGGTCATCAGAAGTAACTCGGAATTCAAGGAAACAAGGCTATGTGCTCATTGCAGGGGTTTGCAAAGTGTAGACTTTTTGCCTGCTAATACAAAAGATTTCCACTGAGGACTTTACAAGCTCATGGGTTTCTATAGTTAAAAATCAAAATGCTTTACTTTGTTTACCCAAGATTTATTTATTTTTTTAATATGTTACAGCGTAAATTTTCACAGAAAATTAAAAATTATAAAGGCTGCTAACTGTTAATTACTTGAAGTTAAAAAATAACATTTGTGTTGGGTTTTTTTCCTTCAATAATATTAGTCAGACTTCTCCTGATTATTGCAGGAAAGGCTTGTAGTTGTCTTTTATCATTGGTTTAAACTGTTAAAATGGGGGTAAGTTTTGGTTAAGATTGAGAAAATGCACAGTATATTCAGTGTATGCAATAATTTGGGTAAATGCCTAACTTTTTCATTTTGATTATCCTTCAAATAAATAAAATAAACCTTAAAAATATAAAGTTGACATTGAAAGAAATGCAAGTATGTTAAGCTATGAAAATACATGCACTCTAGAAGCAAGTACTTATTAGTGTCCCCTGATATTTACAGTCACACATTAGCCTTGCAAGTATTTTTTTGGCAGAGCAGAGTTCAGGTTGTTTGTCTGCATTAGGATATGGCAGTCATTTCAAAGAAGCATTTTTTGGTTGTTGGGTTTTTAGTTGTGTTTTTTTTAAATACCGGGAAGAGCACCTTATTTTTCTTGCTGAAGAAGGAATGCTCAGTAATGGAGGAAACAAGAAGCCTTGAAGCTAAAACAGTAAATGCGTTGTTCAAATGTAGGCAGATGGCATAGATTTCATATATATATATATGCACACACACAAATTCACACATACATGCACACATGTGCATATATGCACATTTTACTTCAACGAGAAGTTGGGGTTGCTTTATTTTCCATTAACCTAATGTATAAATGTAAACTTTTGCAAAACATGCAGTTCTTTCTAAAAGATGTCAGGGCATAAGTTATGGGTTGTTTCTGTATAAATCCACCTCCTTTCCTTAAAATGTTATTTAAAACAAGGATGTGATAGCTTTACTTGCAAAATACTGCTTAAAACTGCAATGGAATTTTCAAGCTATATGCAGACTGCAGTAACAGTTTAACAAAAAATGTGTTTCAGGTTCAGATGTACATTTTTCATGTCCTTAAGACATGAAATCTTCCTATTATGCCAACTGTGACAGCATTATCACAGTACCCTAATTTTGCTTTATCACTGTTAACGAGTATTATTAGTAAGTGAAATCTGGGATATTTGACCTTTATGGACTTTCTCTCCTATACCATGAATATTTTTAAGTTTGCAAAACCTTTTTAAAATTCACACGGACAGAAGTCTTCCTCTGTATGGTGCATCAACGTAGCTACGTGTCTATGTGCTATGGTCAAAGAGGTTCTCTGCCTTCCTCCTCCTGCAAGGAGTTCACTTTATTGATCATCTTGCACAAACCAAGATTTGCTTAACAAAAGTATCCTGAAAATACCAATTCAGAGTATGGGCCGAGTTGAGCTGTGAGAAGCGAAAGTGAAGATCTGTGAAACAAACGGGCTACTTCTCTGCTCTTGGAGAGGTTTTATTGTGTCCATTTCCATTAATACTCCAAGATGAACAGTTAGCTTTAAGTCTCTGTAACCACAGAGGGTTCAGAGCAGTGTCCTGTACTCTGCTGGGCTGCTCTTTACCTCCCTTTATTTTCCTCCAGTTAGCAGGCAGGCTTCTCATAGTCTATGGGTTACCAGTGTTTCTCAGACAGTGCTTCTCTGGGTTGCATGGGACAGGGGCATCTAGTACCTGAAAGCAATGAAATGTGCTCAGGCAATGCTCCCCTCCTGTGTCCTCTCCCTATAAATGGTCTCTGTTCATCCCTGCTTGGTGCTGCTTCTCTTGCAGAGAAGTTCACTGTCAGAAACTTTTGTAATGGAAATCTAATGTTAATTGGCAGAGACTGAAACTCACCCAGAATATATAACATATGCTAGTATTTAACATCTTCGAACCAGATGTTCAGCAAAACCAGCTCTGACATCTCTGGAGATAATCACATACCAGCCTCATCTGCAACCTTCACTCTTCCTACTCTGAATGACACCTCCACCCATATCTGACAAAATTCACAGCACACTTTCCAGATCATAGAGAGCTCCTGAGCAGATACCACACATTGGCACATGATGAGAAATCACGAGGCTGTGTCATCGCTAAGACAAAAGTTGTTTTTAAGGTAGGCTTCTCAAACACAGGCTCCCTTTTTCCCTTTTCTATACTTGAGCCACTCCAGAGTTGCCAGATATTACTATTACCTCGTCCTATGTGCATACGTTAAGGATTTTCCTCGCACAATGTTTAGTTATCTATGTCCTGCCATGTTTTTACCATGCCGTTCCATGGACCCAGATATGCCTGATCATATTTCAGAAATAAAATAATTCAGCATGGTTATGCATGACTGAAAATCTTCTTTCTCTCAATCTCAACTGTAACATCTCCTGTGCAGCAGTTGATGCAGCTTTCCCAAGTACAGAGTGCTGCTTGGAGATAACGTAATGATACAATATGTTATATCAAGTGGGAAACTTATTTCTTCCATAAATTTGCTTACTCAAAGGTAGCCTTAGCAGAACCTTCTGCGTAGTATTCTCCTAAATTACAGGAAGCGGGCTTAATATTGCAGGGCATAACTGATGTACGTGTTTGTTTTCAGTGTTTGAGTATAGGTATGTGCTCTTCTTTAGAAGGGTTTTGAGACTGACATTTAATATCATTCTGAATTTACAAAAGTTTGTAGAGAATGAATACTGAAGAAACAAAATTCTCTTTCAAGTGTAATGTAAAATTGAACTTATAGCATGTTTCTAGATGTGATTTTACTTGCTGATCTCTGATTCATATCAGTCTGTTTTCCCCATGCTGCTACAGGCAGTTATCTCCTACATGTAACTACAGTCTAGCTAGGTCATTTTTAAATTATGCAAAGCTGTCTTGTGTCAGTGTTCTTTCTGGTTTTACTTTCTCAGTCTACTGCTTTTCTTATGCAATGTACAGCTTCTCTTCTTTCTCTGAAAAGGTGTTGGAGCTCCTCCCAGTCCTGGGGTAGCTAGGAGAGAAATAGAAGGTAACAGAACAATTTTTGTATTCTAGAAATGGATTTCTACTTTAATACCTGAGTAATACTTGTGATACTAAAGGTGATTGCATGAAGGTATTTGTTGTGTAGGATCTTTCTTCTTCTATTTAGCATAGTTCTCAGACAGATAAGTTCATTCCTGTTTTTCAGTGATGGTGTGAATTGTTATAGAAGGCAGTCTTCATTTATGAAAAATGAAATGAAAACATACACTGCACTAATCAAGAATACTTTCAGGGCTGAATCTCAGTGGAAGCTGTAGCTGGCTGGTTGTTAGAGTAAATACTGTAACAAAATCAGGAATCTAGGAAGCCTAATTTTTCATAACGAACTACATATGTTCATATATTTTGGGGAGAGAGACATCCATTTAAATAATTTAGCCCATCATTTAATATTTTGTTTCTTTCTAAAGAGCACAGTGTAGGTATTTTGATGCTGATATCTAAATGTATGTGACATGCATTTATGAGAAGCATTTCTCTTGCAATATTCTAGCTGGCGTACGTGTGTATAGTGTTGAATGGGTCCTGTTTTAGCCATGCCAGCAGACATGTTTGGGGGTTTCTTCCTTTCCCAACAGGAACGTGTCCCTTTGTGGCAAATATAGGTACAGCAATAAAAGTCCTAATATAGTCACAGTCCAGATGTTGTCCTGCATACTACAATTATTTTTTTTCTATATTGCTGGTTCACTTTTCTAAATTGGCAAAATCAATATATGCATAGAATAGTCCAGGTTGGAGGGGTTAACTAATCCAACCTCCTGCTCAAAGTAGGGTAAACTGGCACCAGGTTGCTCAGAGTATGAGTTGTATTACTGAGGGCTGTGCCCAGAAATCCATTCTAACCAGTTCTAAGAAAGCAGGGTTGTCTGACAACTGGAAGATGATTTCATAAACTAGTGTCTTATGTACCACAGAGTATTCCTTCCAGTTACTGTACATGACACGGTGATTTTACCTTCCTGGGAAATAGGCAACAGAAACACAACCCAGAATCCTAAACCTCTTTGCCTGTTAGAAATTGTGCACTTGTCTGAGGTAAAGGTAATTTCTTTGTATCTTGCACTTCACAACTTGAATGTTGCATACAAGGTTGTCATTAGCATCAGCATGTAAATGTCGAGGTTGGTGCTGTAATATATTTATCCCATAAACAAAGAGAGCAGCTTCAGGAACTTCAGCATAGATGCTGTAGATTGCTGAACCCTCTATAATTACAGATGTACTCTTCTGATTGCATGATTTTTTTGAATCAGCATGTTACATAAGTTCTTTTTGTTTTAAAGACTGCCGTTAGAATATTTTCAGAATACACTACAAAAGAAAACATCATCTAGCACGATTGAGAACACAGGGTACCCGTACAAGTGAGCGTCTTTAGCTTGCAACAAATAGGAGGTGATTCAAGTTAATTTGTACTTAGAAGGGTCAAATTACTTCACGTGTGCAGAATAACAGCGTGCTAGAGTAACAGCTTAGCTGATGGTTAGACTTTAATATGTAACAACTTCTTAAAAAATCGCTCATGTCTTTTTGCATTTCCATTAGTGATAATGTACCGTTGCCATATAATACCAGTTTGTAGCTTATCTAACAAAGGTAATCTATTTTTTTTTCATGCTTCAAAGCACAAAAAAGTCCTGGAACACAGAGAAAAGATAACCTAGGTAATACAGATACATGCTTTGTACTAATTAAAATACAGAAATAAGTTGATTTTCAAATATGTTCTAACTCAGCAATCTCTAATATCTGTTCCAGTTCGTAGTCAGCCTCCACCTTCAACTGGAATTTCAAGTGCAGGAACTGCTGGATATAGTACAAGCAGACCGGTAGGTAATTTTGTCTTAAAACAAATTTCTTCTAAGTTCTTACAGTTTATTACACTGGTGGTGGGGTTTTGCAAGTCATAACAGATTTAAGAAAACCGCAAATTGGCTAGTTATTTTACAGTTTGTGTGAGTTAAATCCCTCAGGAGCTCTGGTCTGTTGACTATAAATACTCCACAACTGGACACGACTTCATTGCTTTGCAGTCTATGCAGTCACTTCATAGGCTCCCAAATGATACCGCATTTTATGTCCACTTTCAAGTAACTGCAAAGGGCAAAACTATTCTTTGTATTACATGTTCCTGTTGACTATGTTGCTGATTTAGCATGATAAAATATATTCTGTGCTGAAATGTATGTCCTGATGACAGTTAATTGTTTGCAGGCAGTTAATGGATTATACAGGCAGTATTATATTGCTGATTCCTTGGTGTGCAATGGAATTTTGTACCTTCTTTTAAAAATTAATTTTGATAAAGGCCTTCATGTAAAAACGAAACATTCAACTACTTCAACAAAACGTTCAACAAACTGCATTTCATTCTTTTATTTGTGGAACTAAACTGAAGGAAGCGAATGAAGGATTTATGGACACTTGAATCCTTCACTACAAGAAATCAAGAGATGGAAGACGCATGCCTTATTTCTTTAAACAGAGAAATTTTTCTCTTACAGGAAATTTCTGTAGCAGCATGGACTTTTCTTTCTCAATCTACATCAACCACAGTATTTGTGTTTACTTTGTTCCCTCTGTTGTGACAGTTCCAGGCTCTTTAACTTAGTTCATACTTTTTTATAGACTAAAAAGCAGCAAAAGTTGGCTCTTTCTTACCAGTTTCTTGGTTATTAGAGAACACATATGAGCCTTCAGTAAGGCTAAAAAGCATTCTGCTTGCATAAATGTCAGTGGGGTTTTTTGGGTGTCTACAAATAACAGCACCTTTTTCTTTAATTCTGTATATTTCTTTCAGGTAAAGTGATAGACCAGTTCTTGCAAATAAAAAGAGAGAGAGAAAGTGTGAAGAAGCTGTTGAAAAATGCAGCTAACCACAAAAGTTTAAGTTAAATTGGTATCGGTTTGTTTTATGAAAGGTTATAGAGTTCTTTTCCACCTTTTAAATGAATGACAGACCAAAGAATGCTGCCAGCTGTGCAGAGATATGAGAGTTCTTGTAGAGTTTAAAGGAGTTCTACCTTACTAGTATCGCCATTTCTATTGGACTCTTGTACTGTATTGAAACCACTGAAAACTACTGTTGAAAGGCACAACTGAAATCACTTTTTGTTGATTCATTTTTCTCAAAGAGAATGATTCTTACAGTGAATTGTTCTTTATATTTGCACTTTTTTTTGTTATTTTCTGAGAAATGTAAAATGCCCTCTTCTAAAATTAGAATAAAGAAAACCTGGCATATGCAGGAAAGAATGTATTCATTTATCACCATATGCCTTGCCCTTTTTTTTTTTTTTTCTTTTTATATGGAGCCAGCACAGAATTTGCCATTTCTCAATCAAAATAATGAAATAAAAAAAAAAAATCTGGTGTACAGAAAAGACTCCAGCAGTATTTTGGAATTGCCATGAGTGTAAGAATATTTGTTCATATTGTAAAGACAGAAAAAAAACCAGTACTGTTCTCTTGTATTGTGCTTGTAACAGTCTGGCTGGACTACAGGTATTGCTGCTTGTCAGTTTTCAGCAAGAGCCACTGTGCTGCAATTGCCAGCATAATTAGATAAGACAAAGCTGACTAGATCTCTTCCTTTGCAGACATTGACATTTTCTTTAAAAAAAAACAAAGAAACCCAACCAAAAACTACAACAAACCAACCAACCAAATGCAATAGAAGGTCTGAAAAAACATCTATTAAGATCTGCTTTGCTTTTCAAACCTTAGCTCAACCCTTGTTTGGATTTCCTAACTGATGTTGCTTCTTTCCTTTTTCTCAGATTGTTTTTTTGGGCAGGATTCCATTTCAAGGATTCCGGGACCAGGGACAGTAGCCATAGTGGGCTCCCCTTCCCAATGAGCCCCACTGGGGATTATTAGACTACCTTTCTGTGTCTTTCCTCTTCCTTTTTGATGGATTGGGGTTTTTGTTTTGTTTTGGGGTTATTTTGAAATACATTTTGGCATTTAATGCAATCATCCTTATGGCTACTTTCAGAATATTCAAAGAAATGACAAAGCACATCTTGGCAATTAAAGGGAAGATGGTATTTCAGACAGTAGGTGGTTTAAAGAATTTAGAAAGTCGTTAAGTGGACTCAGACAAGCATAATCTATCAGATACTATACTAAGTCTTCAAAGTAGAGTACATGCGTGTAGTAAACATAAGATCAAGGATGAAACTTGTTTTGCAGTGCTGAAGTTTCTTTGCTTATTTTTAAATCATGTTTGTGTAGAGAGCTGTGTAATAGGGTTTGTTCTGAAAACCATTCCTAGAACATCTAGTATTACTGAGATTTTTTCAGAATATACGAAGTACACAAAATTTTAACTGCCTTACTGTTAGCAAACATAAGTTTCAGAGAAAACAACTAACTATGATCTTTTGTGAATATCTTGGACTTTACCTATATAAAGTTGACTTCAGCAGATGTTTGCAAATGGCAGGCTACACTTACACATACTTATATATAGATATATATATAAAAAAACCTGTACCTTTTAAGGTAGATGGCATCTAGTCTGCATTGACAGGGGGTTATCAATGTGTCCTTACACGATCTCCAAATAAAGTTAGTAGTTTCTGCTGGTTTTGTTGTTGCTTATAACTATTTGCAGACTTACCTAAAATTAGCTTATTAGTACTAACTAAAATAATAAGTGTTTCTAACATTGTTGCACAGGTAAATACTTATATAAAGTTGAGGACTCTTGTAAAATCCTTTGCTTTGAACTAAACCCTCATAATGTTTTGAGAATATATTCTTTGCTTTTGTACGCGCAGAAAAAAATTAGTTCAGCAACTGTTATCAAAGAATTTATTTTTCACAGAGTCCTGCTTATCCTGAATCCTTTAGCAGATGACTACAGATCCAAAGTAGAACTAAAATACCTTCTTTTTACCAATTATTATTTCAGACTGTTCCACCGCGAGCTGGAGTTATTAGTGCACCACAAAGCCATGTCCGTCCCTCTGGGGGAAGGCCAACACCTGAAACTCAGACCAAACCAGCTGAACCACCAAGAGGTAAGTTTACTTGGAAGTTAAATGTCACTATTCAGTCCAGAGATGCTATCTCTGGTTTGAAAACTTTGTTTTCAACAGAAAATGATTGCTAGTTTTCACTAGAAATGAAGATTCTCAACTGTAGTAACATTTGGCAGTTTCTGTTAATCATCCACAAGTATTACAAACTCTTATCAGATAACAGGCAGCAGTCAGGTGAGATCTAGACCCATAGATTTCATGCTATCTCGAGAAACTTTCATCAGATTGCTGTCTTTTGGTCTTAGCACATTGGTATGTTCGATCATGTGTGTTGATGCCTGGACCATTCTCTGAACTGGTTGCTCTGTAATCGTATTTGGAATAGTGTTTGTTTTGACTCTCAAAGCCACTTTCCAAAATTAAAGATAAAGGATTTTTAAAAATTGTATTAATATGAAAATATGCATTTATTAATAGTGACGTCCAAAATACTTCTAAATACAACTGAAGTACATTTAAGTACGATACGGTTTCTGGTTTTCTATTTTGTACTTGTAGTAATAATTTTTAAAGGAGATATGCTGAGCTTTTGATGAATTCTAATCTAGTTGCCATGAACATCTGCTGTTCTTACAGCCCCTTTTTCTGCAGTTCTGTCTGGTGCTTCCACAGCCACGTGTTCTCACTCATGCCATTCTTAAGATTTCTATCACAATTCTTTACAATGACAAACACTGCAAATATACTTGCAGGCTCACCATTGCTTCCTGAACCACTAAAACCTCAGGCTGCTGGACCTGCTCAGCCCACCACTCAGCCACAGCCTGTGCTGAGGATGCAGGAGCCTCTGATACCTGTGGCATCACATACTTCTCAGACAAGTGCCCCACAAAGTCTGGAACCCCCACAACCACCTCCTCGTAGTCGATCATCTCACAGTTTGCCTTCTGAATCTGCTCCTTCACAGCAGCAAGTAAGTAAAAAAACCTTGTATATACATTTTTCATTATGTAAATTAACACAGCTTGTAGTGTTATACTGTAGATTTGTGAGAAACTCTTAAAGCAAGCAAACAAACAAAAATAAAGGTCAAAAGACTGGATTCAAAGACTGTCACGCTCTAGTAGGATAATAATTGCTTATGTATTGTCCATGAATAACTAACACCTTAAATACTACACATTTAACTTAAGATTTCTTATGACAGACTTACAACTTATGGACAGCCTGTTCGTCAAATTATGTTGTGGTTTGACAACTTTGTTTGGAAAAAATAACTCAGTCTAAGAAATCTAATTTTATGATGACAAATGCATGACTTAAACTTCATAGTACCTAGCTAACACAGGTTTTAATTATAAAGTAAGCTTTATAAATGGCATGATGTGGTGCTTTACATTGATAATTCACTGCGGGAAGATGATACTGATAGACACTTAATTGAAATAGATTTCTCCGTATTCCCCAGTGTCAATTAAAATATAGAAACATATCAAAATAATATTCAGAAAATTTCTTCACTAAAGGCTACTGCTATTAGTTTTTATAGTATCAGTTGCTACTGAATAAAAGCACGTACTTATTGAAGCTTATGGATTTGTGCCCACTTCTTATCAAGAGTAAATTTGTGGGTTTGTTTTCTTGTGTTTCTTTTTTTTTTAAAACATAAATTCTGCTGTAGCTCCTTGTGACTATGTGAGTTTTCATCAGTTTTTTAGATTTTACCATATCTCTGTGTCTGAATCCCACTCTTCACTAAAGCAGTTAGTTAATACCTATTTTGTACCACAATGAAGCAGCCAAATTCAGTCCTCAGTGTGTTGATTTTGAATTCTAATTGAAAAATCTTTAAATGCTCTTCCTTTCTTTCTGCTGAACCTCTCTCCCTGTTAACTTTTTTAAATTTTAGAAACTTGGGCCAAAGAATGGAGGATATTTTTGAATAGGCAATTAGAATATCGGGACTTATTGTAGTTTGTTAGAAAGTATGAAGTGTAGCCAGCAAAGAATATACATGGAGGCATAATGTACTTGAGAACATACTGATTTTCTGAACAGAAACAGATTGTGTTGTGTCACTTGTGAAAGCCTCACATCTTCTAAATGTAGTTTTACCACTGATCATTTTGTGAAAGAACACTGTAAACAGGTTCTTGAGCTGCGTAATGCTGTGACTATATTGTTAACAATGTCCAAAGATTAGATCAGGAAGGAATAGTTTTCTTTGCAATGACATTTCTTTGATTAATGCAGGCTGTGCAATCACAAGGAAGGCCCATGCTGAGCTTCACATTTTGTCCCCAGCTTAGGTTTTTTAATTTCCATTTTCTTCTTTTCTTGAGTTTTATTAAGTGATGCTTATTTCATATCTTGATTATCATTGGTAAATATGAAGCTTTCTGAGAAGAACTAAGCCTTTTGAGAGGTAGTGGTTTCCAAGACCATTCAAAGCTTGATTGTGATATTTAATATCCTAAATCTCTTCTTATAAAAAGAATTGCTTGGTGCGCAGTGTGAATATTCAGGACTCCACAGATTACCAAGCAATACATTAAAGAAGAAAAGTAGTTATTGTGAACAGATTTTATTTACTGTCAATTAAGGAGATTTCATTTTTTGATTGAATGAGAAGTATTATGGGTTTTTTCAGCTTTAAAAACTGTTACTATAGATAAGTGATCATACCAACACAGTTCCCAGATGAGGGCTGTAGTGCTTTTCCTGCTAATAGATGGTTAGAATTAGACCATCAGTAGTCATAATCTTATATTCAGTCTTCAAAAAATAGCACAATCAGCTACACAATGAATGTCTGTATAGAAGTAACTTGAGAATTGGCTTGAGCTGGGGTTTTTTGTTTGGGGTTTTGGTTTTTTTTTTTGACTTAATGGTATTGCTTATAAGTCTTACAAGAGAATACAACAGAAATCCAAAATTTAGTGTAGTGTAATAATTATTTCAGGTTTGTATTCATATCTCAAAAAATGGCTTTGTGAAAACTTAAAGTATTTTTAACATGAGGTTGCTTTGTTACTTGGATTTTCCTCCTAATTTTCTTTCCTTTGATGTCTGTTTCTCTTTCACAAGCAGGAGCAACCATCAGGGTAACAGGTATCTGACTATTTACCAATCTTGTATGTGGTCCTCATTTATTCAAGCAGAAAAGATGTATGAATCTTGTTTTCATACATCTGCAGTCTCATCCACATTAAAAATCATCTGTCTGCGTTAATGAATTGACTGTCATACCATAGTTTGCTTTTTTCTTTCATAATGCAATTAAAATTGATATTGTTACCTGTATTTATTAGCACTATAGCAAATATTTTGCTCCGTCATCTTTTATGAAATGATTGGAACCTCAAGTATGTTACTTAGTCACTGCTGAATCTCCTGGTCTTAGTCTATTTGAGGAAAAAAAAGGAGTAGGTGTTGGTGGAGTTAGCATTTCTCTTTAATACAAATAAATCCTGATGCAGTTGCACTGCCAAAGTTTTTTCAAAAGAAACCCTGTATTTCATGTTTCTGAAAGAACACAGAACTTACTACTACTCAAAGTAAAATATACTGTTTGTTATAATTTTAAAAGGATTTGGTTCCAGAATTATTCAGAGCAAATTTCTATTACAGTAAAGAGCATTTGGGATTCATAGTTTCTTTGGGATCTTGTACTTTTTGATTACTTGGTTAACAAACGCAGGATTTAACCAGCTGGTGCCAAGCTACCTTTCATTTATTATCTTTCTACAGTTCAATTTTTCCCATTTCCCCCCCTCGGTTACTTGATGCCTTTGTTTTAATGTGATTTTCTAAAACACTTACTATATACATATACAAATACCAATATTGAACTACTTTACTTATGGTCTGGTAACATTAGACCTCGTCTCTTTTAGAAACTGACGTAGTCATACGAGGGATGCATGTAACTGATGTTCTTTCAGTAAAAACTAGCAGAGCAAGTGCATTGTTGCCAGCCATACTTTGTTTCTCCTGACAACCAATTCAAGCTACAACTGCAGTTTTTTAAAAAGAAATTGCTATTCTGGATACATTGGGGAAAACATAGAAAAATTTTACCATTCCTGAGAGTCCTAAAGCCTGTAGACTAAGTCTGTGTAGCTGCTTAGGCAGTCAATATGTGGAGACATGATTCAAACTATTCACAATAAATGCAGTAAATCCCAGATGTTTAAAGATTAAGGTTAGCCATAATAATATTGTATTTGGGTTGATAGCTTTAGCTAGCATCCTAGTTCAACAAAACTTTAGCTAACAGAGTTTTCATGCTAAATATCCAAACTACTTGGGTATATTACGGTAACATGTTAAAATGACAGGCTTGTTTGTGAAATTTGAATCCTCAGAAGCTGTTTAAGTTAAACTTAATTATTTGCAATTGTTTAATAAGGGAGAAAGCTCCAAACTCTGTTCTGTCAGTGTGATAACTTGAACAAAGGTAGATATTCTACCTTTTTGGACAGTTGTTACAAGGTACAGAAGTTGCATTGTTGTTTGACAAATTGCCAAAAAATGGGAATATTTTGGATGAGAAGCTCTGTGGAGCAAAGCCTGTCTTCTCCACTTGGTATAGTTCTAAACAATGATAACTTGCCATTTTAAAATACTACAAACTGATGATCGTACCTTCACATGTCAAGAAGCACTGGAGCTGCCTACAGATGCATACGTCTACCTAGAAATATCTGAAGTGCATATACTAATAACACTAACTTTTCCTTTCATTGTGATGCTTAAATATTGCTTGTAACATCAGCATTATAAACTCTCAAACAATGAAACCTAGAGCTTTTTAGTTCATATTTATGCTGGGTTATCACTTGTTTAGAATACAGCATCGTTTTCCAAGTTTCTCAAATATTTTCTTGCACAGTATCTACTAGTGCTTTCGGCTAGGATTCTGACCTGCATGCAGTAGATGTGAGCTGCATCAACCTAACACCTCGTAGGCTTTTCTTCAGAGAAGAGGGTTAAGGTTTATTGTTTTCCAGAAAAGAAGCAATCATTCTACTACAGGTGCATTGTGCAAGTTGCAACCAGATAGAATTGAAGTTTCGGTTTAAGCCCAAGAGCTTCTTTTCCTCTCATAGAAGAGTGAGAAATGGGGAGTTAGTAATAATGTTCAAAGAGCCAGCCACATGATTACTAAGCACCTTGTTTTCTTTCCAGATTAAAACAAATGGAGTGTACGGCACTAAACCTGAAACACAGTTAAACAATGACCCTTTTGAAGACCTGTCATTTAAGCTGCTTGTGTCAAAGATGCAGACATCTGCTCAAACATCACCCGTTCCGATTTTAAACCAAAAGTTGATACAGTTGCCTTCAGCAACAGAAAGAAATGCTGATATTTTGAATACTGTAAATTGCATGCCAGCACTGCCTCCTATTCCAACCTTTAACACATCCCAGGAATATAAGCGCAGCTCTCCAAATCCATTTATTACTGGACTGAACTGCACAAATCCATTCACTGAAAGAACTCCTAATGCTGGAAACCCATTCAGAATGGAAACGCAAGAGTCTGAAGTACCCTCACGTTTACCAGAAGGACATGCCGCTTGCAATCCTTTCCCTTCTCTAAAACCCCCCAGCTGTAATACAAGCAAGCCTGTATTTTCTGTTGATGCATCTGAAAACACTTTTTGCTTGCGAAGTAAATCTCTCATGGTAAAAAATGTACAGCCAAAAGGATGGGTAACGTTTGATGATGAGGAGGAGAATTTCAATGTAAAGCTAAAGCCATCTAAAAGTGTTCCAGATTTTAAACAAATCAATTCCAGGCATTCAGCTGGATCTCCAGATTTGCTGGGCACCGAACAAAATACTTTTCTTGGTTCAGACTTTAACTTTGGTAACGACTGGAGTAAAAGTTCTACTGATTGCTTCTATACAATGCCAGCAAGAAGACCACCTGCACCTCCTATACCATCAAGAGTAACCAGCAACAGATCCCCTGCAGATCCTTTCACTTCTTTGGCACCTAAGGTGTCACCAACACAAGATTTTACAGAAAGATAAATGTTCAAACATATAACAGGTTATATTTGTTGCTACATTTATTCAGTAGAATAATTGGGCATTTGAGATTATTCTGTGTGCAATAATTAATTGTTAAATGCACTGAAAGTTAACTCTACTCATAAACAGCCACTATTGTTTGTGTATAAATTTTGAGTATGTATATATGGTAGAGCACAAAAAAAGTCTGAAATTTATTAAAGTCCCGATGTAATAGTATTTGAATAGAAAAGAAAGATGAACTACTAATCTCTTTAAAATATACCAGTCTTGGAAATAGTTTTTGCTTAGGGAGCTCTCTCATTTCTGTTTCCCTTTGTGGAATTAAAAAAAAAAAAAAAAAAAAAAAAAAAAAAAAAACAGAAAAGCCCCCTGATGGTAGCCTCCCGACTGCCCTTTTATTTGTTTTGTGGTTATGTTTTA